>CM038118.1:7987305-8020603 GCA_001642375.2 Mentha longifolia
TAGAGTTTTATTAATTTTTTTTATATATTCCAATGCCACGTCATCCGTGGGCACATTAAGCATGCCCACGGTGGGCATTGGAGCATTACTCCTTAAACAAATACTTGAACTTGAGGATTTCTAAAAATTCAATAATTATGATATACTTATTAGATAAATGAACTCGAGAATTTAGCGTCTAAATTCTGGATCTTATTTGACTAATAGTTGTATATATACCGCAACATGTTATTTTTTTTATTTGATGCGATAATGCAACAAATTTTATTAACCATGTTATCTTCAAATGGACGTTTCCTCAAAAAAAAAAAATGATGTGTTAATATTGTGCTCATCCATTGGTATATGCTATTAATGTATTAAAGTGTAATTCCTTTTGATATTATATCTATAGTAACATGCGCGGATGTAATGTGTTTAGGTAACGATATTCAGCCTCCGTTCCGTGAACGAAACTTGCCGATTCATAAGGGAAAAGAGAAAAGATAACTTTTCGAAATAAATCTGTTGCAGTATCAATGTACAAAGAAAAAGAAAAATGTATTATGATACATTGAATTTTGGTAACTTAGATACATGAATATTGATGCATTAAATTTTCTCTTTTCTAGGACCAGTTGATTTGCTCTTGTGTAGCTTTAACTGTATTCCATTTAACTCATTTCGATACATTGTTCTAAAAATTGATATTCGTTCTGTTTGTAACACGTTGTATTTCATTAAGTTTCTTAAAACTATGTGAACTAAGACGATGGGATCATCTGTTCCGAAACTATGTCTCATCTTCTGTGTCTCATTACTTTTCACTATTTCATACTAATGTTATTATACAAATAAATAATATTACACAATATAATAGTAACTCATAATTAGCAGTTTTAATTAAATATTGGAATTTTAAGAAATTATATAATCTAGTTTCAGATCTATCAATCTTTATTTAATCATCTTGGGTGCGTGTGTGTGAGAGAGTGTGTGTTGTGTTTGCCTAATAAAAAAAAATAAAAAAATAAATAGCAATTAAATGTTTCTAAAAATATAAATCTAGCCGAATTGAATTTATGAATCATATTTAATAATTATTAAAAAAAACTAAATTATAATATATTGCAATTGAAGAAAAAAAATATTTAGAAACTAATAAAATTGATTGCAATGATTGGATACAAGATTCCATGTGGTCAGGACATTAAAAATGGCTAAAAAGATCCATGCATATGGTTAAACTAATAAATACATTTCAAAAGTTACCCGTCAAAATTATACTCTTTCCGTTTACAAAATAAGTGAACAATTTTCCTTTCAATTTTTGGACGTGGATTTTATATCCATACTTTCATTTTCACATTCATAAATCAACTAAAAACCATTATAATACGCATTCCACTTTAATATCCACCACTTTAAGTGATACTTAAAAACCACTTTAACATTTACACATAAATTTTTTACTAAAACTCATGCCTAAAGATTTCGAAATTGATTTTTTCTTTTCTTTTTTTAAACCTTTCTTCTTCAATTCAATGGATGGAAGGAGTATATAACAATGCACATGAGATCATATATTTCCACTCTACTTTATTATCCTTGTATCGAAATCATTTTTTTTTCTTCAATTTCTCGATTTCCCCAATCTCACTGTGCCATTACCATACCCTGGTAAAACGATGGATAAATTTAAAAAGGGAAAAAGAAAAAAAGAAGTTTTAATGGTTCTTACGCTCTACACGTAGGAATAAAGAAACAATAATTCGGCACATGTTTTCCAACCAGCACCTACCACCACCATTGCCACTTCTTCTCTTATTTCCACCTTCCCCTTCAATGCATTTATTTCTCACTTCCTTTTAATTCCCAAACACAATCACGTACTATTGTTTGGATACCAGAAAAGACTTAGGGAACTAGGGGACTTAAGTCCCACCAACCAAATTATATTCTTTTTTTACTTCTTATTATAAAATCATCAAATGATTGGATTTTGTATGAATTATTTTATAATTAAAGCCCACTTCGTCATGAGATAAATCCACATTAAGGATGACAAATCATGTGTGTTAGACCGTTATTGTATCAACATGATAACAATAAGATATGTTAAAGCCAACTTAATTAAAGACGATATGTTAAGGGTCTGCGGTATCTAAATATGAATTCTACACGATATAATTTTTTTCAAATGTGGTCACAACACGACCACGGATACAAATAAATATTATAATATTAAAAAAGAAACTGTTAAAGGTTACAAGAACCCGGCTGATTCGACATAAACACAACATGATATTTTTGTATTCGTATTGTATCAACACGATAACGACACAACATGATATTTTTGTATTCGTATTGTATCAACACGATAACGACTCGATCGTAGTAAAACACTAGGCTATTATGCTATCCTAATGTGTCAAAAATTACAAGCCCTAAGTTAATATGGCATGTATAGAAAAGACGCGCCGCCATAAAGCAAACTACAAGGAAAGCCGAAAGGTAAGAATGGCAAACAAACACACTATAACCACTCAAAGTCGAAGATATCACTTCAATTTTTGAAGCATATATGTTTTTGATGTTGCCATATAGAATTTCAATGTCTATTTGATATTGTGCGTGATGTTTTAAATATGTCCAAAAATGTTGCACTTTGTACAACTAAAATTATGCAACTAAAATAGTGATTCTGATTGACCCATAAAACATTCAATTTCGAGAGGTCGAGAGGAAAAAAAGAAAATTGAACAGATGAAATTAAATTTTTTTTCTCGTCCATTTGGAGTGTTAAATCTCTTTTCCACCTTAAAATATTTTAAAATAATTTTTATTTATTACTATATTATCTTATCACTCGATTTATTTTTCTATCAAAGAGAACACATCAGCATAGCATATGAGAACCATGCGTAAGTAGAATTTCCCAGTTCGGATCTTCTATTGCCACAATATGCGACACCTTCTATTGCTTAATATATTAACGACACGTGGCAAAATCAATGATTTAAGATTAAAGATTTATATAAAAAAAATATATACCATAACATTTGAAATTTCTAAACCCTTAGAAGTTGCTTGGTATGATAGAATGGAATGAGGTGGAATGGAATGGAGGTAGAGATGATGTAAAAATTTGTACATGACTTATACCTCTATTTCATTCGACCTCATTCCATTCTATCATACCAAGCAAGCCATTAAAATTTGTCATGTATCGTTAATCTATTAAGGCAATAAAAAATGTCACATGCTAGAGGATCCCATGGCAGAACTTCCTCCTCAACACTTCACTAGCAGATATATAAACCCCACAACGTCATCATAAACAAATTCACAGGGAAAGAAAGAAAACCCAAGAAAACAGCACAATTCATCAAATCAAAAAATGGACGACACCCCAACTTCCGATCACGTCATCATTTTCATGGATGCAGATCAAAACCACAAATCCCAACCCCAACCAAACACCCGTTCCTCCGACCCAACAAAACCGCCCCTCCCCCCTCCCTCCCTCCGCCGTCTCAGCTTCTCCAAGCCCAGATCCCGCTTCGCCGAGTTCTCCCGCCTCGAAACCCTCACCGAGACCACCCCCACTGACAGCGACGACTCTACCTCCACCACCGACGAGGAGGAGGAGGAGGAGCACGGGCGCGAGTGGGACGAGGAGGAAGGTGGCGGCGATGGCGGGTCGAGGAGGAAGAGGAAGAAGAGTAAGAAGAAGAAGAAGAAGAAGATCAAGTGCAGGATCCTGACGGAGTGGGTGATGTTCCTCTCCATCTCGAGCAGCCTCGTCTGCTCCCTCACCGTCCCGGCCTTGAAGAGCCACCTCCTCGGCGGCCTCGAGCCGTGGCGGTGGTGCCTCATCACCCTCGTCACCTTCAGCGGCCGCCTCGTCTCCGGCTGGATCATGCGCGTCGCCGTCTTCCTCGTGGAGCGCAACTTCATGCTCCGGGAGAAGGTCCTCTACTTCGTCTACGGCCTCCGGAGGAGCATCCAGAACTGCGTCTGGCTGGGCCTCGTCCTCCTCGCCTGGACCTTCATCTTCAACGCCGACCTCCACCGCCGCAGCCGCCTCCTGGGCAAGCTCTTCCAGTTTCTCGTGGCGGTACTCATCGCCGCCACCTTCTGGCTGGTCAAGATCATCCTGGTCAAGGTGCTGGCCTCGTCATTCCACGTGGCGACATACTTCGACCGGATGAAGGAGAGCGTGTTCCACCACTACGTGCTGGACACGCTCTCCGGCCCGCCCATGGACGAGGCCGGGGCGGCTGCGGCCGCAGCCGAGGAGGGGCGGGGCGCGGGGATGAGGGAGAGCAGGGCCCTGTCGAGGAGGTTTGGGACGAGGAAGATAGACATGGAGAAGCTGAGGAAGCTGAGCATGCAGAGGACGGCGTCGGCGTGGAGCGTGAAGAGGCTGGTGAACTACGTGAGGTTTTTCGGGCTGTCGACGTTTTCGAAGACGGTGGATCAGCTGGGGGCGACGGGGGCTGAGATCAGCAGTGAATGGGAGGCCAGGAGTTGTGCCAAGAAAATGTTCAAGAATGTTGCTAAACCTGGGGCCAAGTAAGTGAATATCCCCGATTTTTAGACACATTTGATTTTTTAGCTGATTTTGGGTTGCTGTGCAATTATGGTTTAGCGTCATACTCTTTCCGTCCCGCGTCAATTGTCCACTTTTACTATTTTATACATCACATATATTTCCCCTTGTGGACGGAGGGGTATTACCTTATAAAATAAAATAAATTTCAAAAATTTATTTTAAAATACATCATTACAAAACCCTAAAATTAGTAGAAAGTCTAAAATTAATTGATGCAGTTATTCCATTTCCATTGTAGGGTGAGTATTCATTTATTTTTTGATAAATTATATATATATATTGAACTGAATTAAACATTAGAAATGATAATCGAACCAAACTTACTTTTTGAAAAAAAATTGAATCGAGGAACTGAAATGCTCACTCTCAAAAAATAAAATAAAAATAGAAATGCTCACCCCTACATTTTTCCGTGTTTCGTTAGTGTTTATGTTTATTATAGATTTTTTTATACATAATGAACTCTAATTGAGTTTTACTACTAAATATAGAAGCGTATGTTTATAATGTGATTAATTCGAACTTCTTTAATTAAACAGGAATGAAACTGGACACCTGAAATTGAAATTGAAATTGAAATTGAAATTGGAGAAATATAAAAATAATTAAAAAATATGACTTTAAAAATATAATAGAGGATCTCAAGTGAATTACACCACACATGTTTAGTGTTATTTGGGAATGAAGTCGATTAACTTTCCTAGAACATTTTGACCACATATATCATATATGTTTCGTGCTCGTGTTTTTATTTTATCTCCCACTCTATTCAGACGAGCCACCACATAATAAAATATCTTTATATCTAAATATAAAATATACATGCTCACAAACTATACTGGCACAAATATTTAACTATTAATTAATTGATGCATGGCGTGAGCATTTGATGAATATAAATATGTTTGCCTTAATTAACCTATACATAATGATTGCATGGAATATTTATGATGTAATGTCCACTATATATATAGACCGTACGTACAAACGACTATTGTTAGTTGGTGTTGATTGAGACTATTGAAATATGGTGGTACATTAATTATATGAATGCGCACACCCTAGCATCCCACATTCTTTTATTACCAACGTGACAATATAATACTACCTCCATCCCATATATTTAGACAACTTTGCTTTATGCACATATTTCCACCGAAACCTAATACGGGTTTTAAAATATAATTTTATAGTATCGTTTTTTTTACAGAATATTATTAAAACCCGTACTAGGTTTTCGGAAGAATTACGTGCATAAAGCAAAGTAGTCTAAATATATGGGATGTAGGTAGTATATAGATATAGATTCTCCACCTTCAATTTCCAAACCCAACACCACCTTCTTTCTCTAATAGAATTCATCTCGTCTCATTTAAAAAAGAAAAAGAAAAAAAAAGACGTTAGCCGAAATCTCTAATACCATAATAGAATTACATCTTATCTAAAAGCTCAAACTTGTACACAGAGAGTGATTCTAATTAAAACCATGTTTTATATTTATTATAAGAAATAAAAATAGAATTTTCGTTCCGATAATTTTCGCTAAGTACCATCACAGTTAATTCGTAACGTAAATCTGACGATCCAAATTAATATTTGCATTTTATCTTATACTTCTATATGTATATCATAGAGAGCGTGAGATAGTGAAATCCACCTGAATTAGAAGGATAGTAGAACCTGAGAGATTTTAGAAGAAAGATCCAAATTTCAAACTATCCATCATGATATATATAGCTCACTTTATTTCTCCACTATGGAAGGTCTCACTTTCATCCTGCAATTTATGATCCACATTATTTTTATCATTATGAGTATTTTCTTTGAGTGGAAATGGGGGAAAAATTTTCTTGGGCAGCCTTCTCATCCCGCATTGTCATTCCAAATCATGATACTATATTCACACCTATTTAATTGGATTGATAATATTTTCTCATTTTTTTCCACTTTATAGGATAATATTTTACATAATTTTCTTATCTCTCGTTTTCCTTTTTTTTCCGATTTTTTTCGATCATCCTTTTCTGATCAGTGTGCATATTTATATAAAGAGATCTTTGGGTCCCACCCAGTTATGAACTTATGCTATCGATTTTGTCTGTGGTACGGCATCTATTTCATGGATATAAACCTGAGCACTCCAAACAGTGAATCAATAGCTATATTCATGCAACATCACATGTGGTGTCTGCCTCTTTGAATTTTCACACTCAAAACTTGCAGCAGTCCCACAATCGCACTCAATATTTCTTATTGTTGAATTAATCGTGAATACTAATGAAATGAGTGAGTTATAGGTACACTATCATCACATTAAAAATAATAATAATAATAATAATAATAATAAATTAAAAAAAAAAAAAAAAGTTGGCTCTTATGGTTTTTCTCAATTGCAAGACAGATTATGAGTTCGAATTTTATAATTTTATAGTCTCTTAGTTTCACATTAATTGAAATTAAAAAAAAAAAAATACAGTTATTAGACTACTTCACTCGATTCAGCCAAAATTAATGTCAGATTCAGTTAAAATACAACATATGTAAAAACTAAAACAACAATGGAAGAATCAAGTTGTATCACTTTTTTTTTTTCATACTTGTGCTATGTAGGTACATTGAAGAGGAAGATCTGATGAGATTCTTGAAGCGAGTTGAAATACATACCATATTCCCACTCTTCGAAGGTGCACTCGAAACCGGCAAGATCTCGAAATCCGCCTTCAGGAATTGGGTGGTAAGCCTTCTTTGCTTCTATTTATGCTGCAGTGCACCGAGTGAAATACATTAGTTATATATCATCCACCATCGTCCGAACACACACAACTAATCTACGAAGGATGGTGCACTGCAGCATAAATAATGTATTTCACTCGGTGGATGATATATAACTAATGTATTTCCCTTGGTGCATACTGAATAATAGGTACGGGCTTACTACGAACGGAAATCTCTAGCACATTCGTTAAACGATACTAAGACAGCGGTGCAGCAGCTTCACAAGATAGCCAGTGCCATAGTCAGTATGATCATAGTCGTGATAATCGTGTTGGTGATGGAGCTGGCTTCGACGAAAGTGATAGCCTTCATCATAACTCAGCTCCTCCTCGTCGGATTCACCTTCCAAAACATGTGCAAGACCGTGTTTGAGTCCATCGTCTTCGTGTTTGTGATGCATCCCTTCGACATAGGTGACCGGTGTGTCATTGATGGCGTCCAGGTAACTAAAAAAAAAAAACATATATCTTTCCATTATCAGATGCTATGCATCAAATTAAACATGATTTGATAAATACATGTGCAGCTGATTGTTGAAGAGATGAACATACTAACAACGGTGTTCCTCCGGTATGACAATGAGAAGATCTACTATCCTAATTCAGTCTTGATCACAAAACCAATTAGCAACCTCTACCGAAGCCCGGAAATGAGCGATACCATCAACTTCACCATAGACGTCTCCACGCCAATGGACACGATAATCGCACTCAAGAAAGCAATACAAGTGTAAGAGTCCTCATGAAAATGCATTGTTATTTCAACAAAAAAAAAATTAAGCAAGAGTACTATAAATAGTGTTTTTTTTTTTTTTACGTATATGATTGCAGGTACATTGAGAGCAAGCCAAAGTATTGGAACCCGAAACATTCAATCATAGTGAAGGAGATAGAGAATTTGGATAAACTGAAGATGGCTTTGTGTGTTCAACATACCATCAACCATCAGAACTATGGAGATCGGAACATCAGAATAACAGAGTTGTTTCTTGAGTTGAAGAAGATCTTCGAGAACCTCAATATGAAATATCATCTTCTCCCTCAGGAGATTCATCTCAGACAAGTTGGCATGAGTTATTAATTGGAAGCTCTTCAATCTTTGTGAACTGCAACTTTAAGTTCTAGCATTGTAGCACATCTCTTCATCAGTTTAGAGATATAATGGTTCTTACCATTCAAATCAGAAGGTAGAAGTAAGGTGTTTGATTCTTAGTACCTATAATTTTTTTGAACTAAAACTTTTCCAACTCTTGAGTTTACATCTCCTACCTCTAGATGTAACTTGCAACCACTGATATATTTTGTAGCCTGAAATACATGCTAAATTCTGATATACGTATATACTAGTTTCTCCATTTCACCTAAAATGCTTTATTTCTTTTTGGATTTTCTGGCACGCTTTTCCACGCTTCTTAATAATGTGTTTTAAAATAGATTTTTGAAGATTTTTATTTTTTACGGAATACTACAAGCTTTTGGGTGAAATGAAGGTAGTATAATATATATATATGGTGCGGTTCTTGTAAGAATGACTATAGAACATTCCTAGGCCATCGATTATTATATATTAATATATATGGTCAGATATGCATCAAAATTTTCCACATGAACTAATCTATATTGTAATTTACTGATAATCGCCAACAAGAGGATCATATTGTAATTGAAATTAGGTATACTAGGAATTTTATATTAGTTTCTAGTGGAACAACGTACATGCATGCTGTATTATTATAACAAGCACATGCAAGGCAAGATCATCATCATTATCAGTACATGGATATAATAGAAGATGATCCATTGCTTCGAAATTTAAATTTAATAGGAGCTGAGGAGCAGTGTTGCCTCGAAACGATCGAATTGAGGAAAAGAAGATATTAATTAATGATGTTAAAGTAATAATTAATTAATGTTACAAAAGAAGTCCACACGACACGACACGACGCCACTAGCTAGCTAATATATTTGATGCATGCATTGAGGGAAAAAAAATTATGTTTTATGTTCTCGTATAGCTATTGAAGAATTAATTGAAAAAAATCGATTTCAGATATAATAAAAAACAAAAAATAAAAATAAAAAATGGCTAAAATGTTCTCACATAAGCATAAATTGGGCCACATTCCAGTGGGCTAGCTAGGGCCCAGGACCGGGTCTGCTTAGCTATAAGGAAGGTAATTAACAATAAGATTCTTTAAATTTATCAGATAAATGAAAGGAAAACTTATATTAAAAACAAATGCTCCCAAATTTACAGAATACAACAACAGATTACCAAAACTCATACTCGTATCTTTAAATTTAACAATGTATTGAATGAAATATACGGATATACACATAGAGAGAGAGCATACCTAAAATTTTGGGAGAAAATGGCGAGACTTTGATGAGGCTATAATATGCATGCATACGTCAATGTTCTACAAGTCGCTAGGCGCTAGTCGGGCGGTAGAGGGGGACTTGTAATAGCCGTAAAAATTCGTATTTGGAAAAATTTAAATTTCGAAGGAGGAAATAATTTTTTTCGAGTATTGAGATCGAGCACGGACGAAAATGAGCTTATGGAAAATTTCTATAATATGTTGGAATTATTTCCAATGAAATCTCGAGAATTTTGAGAATGAAGGAATTATGGCAAGACAAGAAATTACCATGAATGATTTTCGGAGAATGTTACGCTGTAAATATTTTACGGAAATCAGATGAGATATGTGTAGCGATATCCCACTAGAGGAAAAATAATATTTTATGCTAGATACATGTATCGTGATGAGAAGACAAGAATAATACTATAATGTAGGTGTGACTTAGTAGTAAAAGACTATATATATTTATAACATTGTAAGTGGGAAGAATTAAAAAAAGAAGAAGGAAGAAATAGATAGTGGTGTCCTTCTCACCACCACTCAAACAAGATTAAGTAAGTCTACACCCACACCACCCTCATCATAGCTTACCCACCCCAAACTTAGTGAGAGAGAGAGAGAGAGAGCAGCTTCTCCCTAGAAGTTGCAGCCACCATCATCTCCCTCAAACCTCCATCACCGCCGCCGATGTTTCTCGCCGCCGGGGACTCATCCCTTCTCCAATCACTCCCAAACCTTGCACCCCTACATAATTTGACCTGTAGATCAAGAATATGGAGTCTATTTCATCATCCAAGCACTACAAGTAGGACTTGCAGCCTCTGATTTTTAGGCGATTGAAGAACTAGCCGATCACTTTCTATTTTTGAGGTCAATCGCAAGGCAAGGGCCAAGGAACGTGAAGAAGAACCAAGATTCACTCAATCACTTCTGTATAACCAGGTGGGTAGAAAATATTTATGTTGCTATAAGGAAGCATGTTTTTGAAATGAAATGCAAGTTTACTGAAAATTATTCATGCATAAAATGTTTATGGTTTTATGTATGATGCCTATTTGTGTTGGTTTGCCAACTTTCTCTCTATCGAGCATGAGTTAGACAAAGGTCGCTAGCCAGATTATGTGTATACAAAGTCGAAAAATGTGTGCTCTGAAAGTGAGCCGGTTATGTAGGGATACGTCCGGGAAGGTGGCTACCTTGCCTGGTGTAATTACAGATATGGATAATATATTATGGATGCGAAAGGGGCTATACATCCGAATAATATATTATGGATGCGAAAGGGGCTGTACATCCGAGTAATATGTTATGGATACAAAAGGGGTTGTACATCCGAGTGATACATTATACGAATGCGAAAGGGGTTGTACATTCGGATAATACATTATGGATCTGAATAGGGGTTGTACTTTTGAACTGTTGTGAAACAAATGATGTTTAGTATGCACTAGATATTTCTCTAAAACTTTGTGCGATATTGTGGTGAATGCTTGAATAATAATTGTTTACTATAAAATATTTCCGGCATAACCCCACAGAGTACATCAAGTACTCAACCCTACTCGTGTTTTCCCAAAAACTTGCAAGTTGAGCGAGGTGGCAAGGGCGGCAGTGTTGAAAGGATATTCGCTTATCGTTTAATTTTGGTTCAGAAAGAGATACATATCTTCATATATGTATCTATTTTGTTAAAGACTTCCGTTGTACGCTTCAATTATCATATTTCGATAAGTATGTGTAATTGGCTTCATGAACCAGTAAATCGAGAACTACTCTACTTTTATTCCTTCACGAAATTGGATTATGTTCAACCCTACCGGGTTTCTTCTCTTGGATAACTATATGATATTTGAGCCGTGGGCTTTTTTCGTAATTTCACTTGTCTTCTATTTCTCCATATATTGATTGAGTCTATTCAATTATTCATTTTCATTAATCACAGAATTATCAATATTTTTTCCTTTCTTCCCCATTTCTTTTATCCAACCCCTAGTCATGCTCCGGCTGAGCCGTCCTTAGGGATAAGGGGTCGTGACAGGACTAGAGCCTAGATGGGGCCTTGACGGATTAGAAATACAGTACTGTTGTAAATATTTATTTAATATGGATATTATTCATTAACTGGAGTTTTTCTCTCTTATATATATATCCCATTGTACCCTATTGTAAGGTACGGAGAATATTGATTAATAAGAAAACCGCCGTCTTCTTTCTCCTCCATGCGTCTTCTTCTTTTCCCTTTCTCTTCTTGTGTTCTCCTTCTATGTTGTACAATATTATTTTACGACACGTTATCAACACGCTCTAACCTACTGAGTGAATCTTGAGGTATGTTAATTTGTGTATTTTAAGTTTAGATGCCCTATGCATTTTTTCCTTTTAGGGTTCTATGTAGATTTAATTGTTCCCATTCAATTACTTCGAATTTGTTCTTGATTTTTTTTTTTTCGTGAAAAGAATCCAATATCTGTCTAATTTTTCTTTTGGGTGAAATTCGAATTTATTTATTTTCTCTCACGGATTGATACCATCAATGAAGCAAAGAGAAAAACAAAATACGGGGACGATACGAGACGGGGACGGGAATATGTTAATTTTCCAAAAATAAAGAATACGATACGTCAAAAATACGTTTTGCATTTTTTATTTAATATATATTTATATATATTAAATATTCATAATTTATGAAGAAAATAAACAAATAGAACTAGAACTTGAGGCCATTTCTCCAATATTCAGAATCCTAATCAACAAGCAATAATGCAACAAGTCAGGCAACAAACAACTCATTTCAATTATTTATAACTAAGATATATATATATATATATATATTCATTTATTGAATAATAAAATAGTAATTCAAAATATAGTAATGTATCGTCCTGAAATTTATAATTATTTATAAATACATTCAATGCATTCAATGCTTATGAGTCGGTGAGTAGCTTTTATACAAAATATATTCCTCAAATTCAATTAACACTAGCCAATATCATCGCCCAAATTCAATTAATACATATCGCGAGTCTCGAATTGTACAAAAGCGACTGATACGATAGCGAATAGAAAGAAAATAAACCTCAGCGCGCTGGCGCGGCAACCTACGGTGACGGCGACGGCGAGCCCAAATAGCGGCAAACCCCACGGTGGCGATTCTAGGCGGCGGCGAGCTCTGTGTGTTTTCGCAAGAGAGGTAATGAAGAGCGAGTTTCCGCGTTATTTTCTTAAATTAGGTTATTAAGGGTAACTCCATTGGTAACTTTCAATATTTATTGAAAGTTGGAGAGTCAACTTTTAATCCATTGGAATAACTTTCACTTTTGAAAGTTGAAACCTCCACTTTCATTTGTGAAAGTTGGTTTCTACTTTATTTGTGGGGTCCATTAATGGGAGAGTGAGTGCCACACCCATATAATTGGTTCTATTCTAGTCAAAAGTTTTTGTTTTTGTTTTTATTGTTTTATTTTTTCTTCTTCATAGTTCATACAATAAAATTGAAGTTATTTATTATTGGGAATTTCTATTTGCATGTATCATTGCCGACATGTTTTATAATTACCGACATATTTTTTCAATTATTATAACAATTTTTTTTTACATTTTCATCTTATAAATGCATTGCATAGTTAATATTATCAAGAAATGCATTTTACATATTATTTATTATTGGAAATTTCTATTAGCATGTATAAATGCATTTTCATTTTTTGGTGGTGATGTACACGTACTGAGAGAGATCAAGAATATGATCTATTAAAATTATTTCATATTAACAATAAATTTATTATTAAAATGAATTCATATCATAAAATATTCATATAGCTAATTTAAGAATAATCTAGTCAAATTAAATGATTAAATAGATATATATAAATATAAAAGTGGTATAGATATAGTGGGTCCTACAAAATGGGTGAAAGTTGAGTTTATTGTTGAAGAATAAAAAGTAATAAAAGTTAAGTCGGACCCAAATGATGATGTGACATTGATGAAAGTTGGGAAGTTGGGTTAATTGATGGAGGCACCCTAAGTTCTGGTCAACGTTTTTTTTTTTTTTTTTTTGTGTGCAGTCAACGTCTTCATGACGTATTTTAAAAATAAAAAAATAAAAAAGCGTGCAATTATCTAATACATCGCTGGGACGTCTCCCCACATTTTTTCAGCGTATTATGTGCGTTCTCATCCTCAGAACGTCCCCGGAGCGGAGAGGGCACCCTCGGGGGCGTCCTCGTGCTTCATAGGATACCATTAATATTAAATTGCTAGCAAGATAAAAAAAATTTCTCCTAGAAGGAGATATATGATGATAATCATATTCTTTGTTATCTTCAAGGTAGGTGTATTTTCGGAAAGATTTTGAGATCCTCCTAGAAGGAGATATTTTGAATGATGTTGAAAAAAAATGATGTTTGTTATCTTTAAGGTTGACTAGAGCTTGCTCAAATTTATGAAAGGTATTGAGATTGATATTGGTGGATTATTCGGGTGCTTGTTACTTAATTCTATCCTCAAAATGCTTAATTTCGGACTGGTAAATTAATATAACCCCCAATATCCTATGTGAAGATATATAATGATTATCTTAAGTTGCACATATGAGTTCTAGAAGAACTATTATAAATCTAGTGATAATCATGCAGACTTATCCACTAGACCTCCCCATGAGTACGTATTGAAATGTATTAAATGAAAGATTGTTGTTTTGAGGGGGAGCGACATATTTTAAATTATTTTGAAGATTAGGTCCTGAAGACCGAAATATATAATCCTGAAGATTAGGCCCTGAAGGCTAAATAATTGAATTCTTTTTCCCTTACTAAGTTTTTTCCCAATAGGTTTTCTTAGTTAAGGTTTTTAATGAGACAACTAATGCAACACATGAATAAGTGTATGTTATGTACTCTTTTTCTCTACCGAATTTTTCCCATATAGGTTTTTACGGAGATATTTTTAACGAGGTGTGAACATCAAGTCGTAATGTCCAAGGGGGAGTGTTGTAAATATTTATTTAATATGGACATTACTCATTAACTAAGGTTTTTCTCTCTTATACACATCCCATTGTACCCTATTGTAAGATACGGAGATTATTGATTAATGAGAAAACCGCCGTCTTCTTTCTCCGCCGTGCATCTTCTTCTTTTCCCTTTCTTTTCTTTGTGTTATTCTTCTATGCTTTACAATATTATTTTACAACAAGTACTTATTTTTATTATTTTTACATTATGTCATCAATTAGAAATTATATTAACATATATTATTCATAATTTTATTGTCAATTTTATGATGAAAACATAGAATATGATAATTAATAGTCCAATTCAATAAATTTCATAGACTACAACAATTTTTTCTAACTTTCAACATAATATTAATATGTATTGAATTTAATATTTGTAATCTAATTTAGCACTAAATTTATCTAGCCATCGAAATCACGTATAAAAACAACATAGTTCACGTAAATATTAATTAATTCACACCTAGAGACTAATTAAACTTTAATATGACCGACAATTAGGATGTCGCTAAATACCAAGGCGGATTTAGCAGGTCGGTGGGGTGTCGCCTAGGCGGGGACTAGGCGGACCTAATCGAGGACTTTTAGAACACTGGTACACGTAATGCAATTGGGCCTTAATCGGTTGCTGCGTAGCAATTTTGACTTTTGAACATAAGGGCATTGTTGTCAACCACAAAATTAACCATGTGGTTCAGCGTATATGGTTAACTAACTTGAGATTGTACGTATGATATCTTCGCATATATACATAGTACGTTTTTCATCTCGATAGCTGGTTTTTTTCAGAAGGAATTTGTGTTTGTGGGGAAGTCACGAAGCAGAGCTCAAGAGCCGCAAGTGTGTAGAGGTACTCAAGATCCAGTTTGTGCTTTCATAAATTCGAATATATTGTGCTAATAGTAGAAAGCTTCCTGGAGAAGCTTAAAGATTTAGAGTTTAAAACCTACTTATGCTTTTTGGAGTTTAAGGGTAGGGTTTATATATTTCCATTAATGTAATTGCAGTTCAATCTATATTTGCACTATTGTTTATGTATTTGTTGAGTAAGGGGATTTAAATGTGAGTTGATTATTTTTCTATATTTTGGGCAAAATTGGAGAGAGAGCTACAATGTCAGACGATGATGTTTCAGTAGGAGATGAAATGGGCTTACATGATTTTGAAGATTTCGAGTCAGGTTCAGAAGATGGTTCTAGTATGGATGTTAACGTTGCTCCTTCCAAACTCGAGATCTCGGTAGATGATTTGTCACACTGTGACGAGGAACATCATGCACCCAAAGTCTAGATCTGAGGCCAAAACAACCTCAGTTGAAATGAAGGAATTGGATAAAACTCTCCTCCATTTAGAGTCTAGTTTGGTTGTTGAAAATTCGGTTCAAGATATTGACCGAACGTATCTTCTCTATTGTGAGTATGGGCGCACGAAAGGCTTTAGCGTTAGACGTGGAGAGCAACAATACGTGGGGATAAGTGATGTTCTCAGGTGGAAATAATATATTTGTTCGTCTGCTGGAATGCCTGACTGCAAAGGTCTTGTTATCCGCGTCCCAACTTACAAGAAACTCATCACGCGCACCGGTTTCAAAACAAAGATAAGAATAACCAGAAGTGACGGCAGTGACTGGGTTGAAAATTAGTTTGTAATTGAACACAATCATGCGCTTGTCCATGTGGAACAGTCCTATAGGTTGATGTCATGTCGAAATTTAACTTAAGTTTACTTATTGATGCATTGACCTCTGTTGGTGTTGGCGTGAGTAGTGCCTAATGGACTTATGGCGAAGCAATGTGGTGGTCCACATAACCTTAGGTTTACTCTGCAAGATGTTTACGATCATAGGAAGCAATCTCGTAGAGCAACCAAGGTTGAGAACTGTGACGCAACCATTCTTATGGAGTACTTCATGGACAAAGCAAAGAAGGAGCCATATTATTACTGGAGGGTTCAGACCGATGATAACTGCAGAATCATGAACTTCTTTCGTGATGAAAGGTGCGGGCATGACTTTGAAGCATTCGGTGATGTTATGTCCGTTGACACAACGTATCGTACGAACAAGTACAACCTCATTTGTGCTCCATTTATTGGGATTAATCATCATACGTTCAATGTTTATGTTTGAGATGACTTTCCTATCGGATGAGACAACGGGTAAGTTTGAGTGGTTATTTAAAATATTTTTGGAGTCTACACATGGTGTGGAGCCAAAGATGATATTTACTGATGAGAGTGTTCCCATGATCAAAGCTATTGACAAAGTGTTCCGAATTCTAAACATCTTTTGTGCCAATGGCATATAAATAAAAATACACTTGCCCATTTTTGACGTGAGAAACACCTTGAGTACAGCCAACCTTTTCAGTTATCTCATCCTTCTCTGGTGAGAGCACTTTTTAACTATGAAGCACGGGTACGCTAATTAGGGTGCCATCCCCGTCCCGGGGATGAATACGTTCAAATACGTGGGAAATACGCCCCAAATACGTATTTATTTTTTATTAATTTTTAAATAAAAAATACGTCAAAAAATGGTCAAAATATTTTAAGAAAAAGTCAAATACATAAACTCAAAAGAAAACCTGAAGTAGCGGCAAAATTACAGATAGTGACCTATTATAACACTCACGCGACACTGAAGAAGGAGAATACGCCCAAATCGACACAACCCATCAACTCGCCGCCGCTTCTCCACCGCTCCCTGCGCCGCGCCACCGCCGCTCCGGTTGTTTCGCCGCTGCTGCACTCGTGGAGTGTTGTCGCACGTTGAGGTTTTCACCGCAACTCCTTTTTTTTTCTCGCTTCTTCTTGCTGCTTCTTCTCGCTGCTTCTTCTCGCTTTTCAATTTTTTGGTGGGATAAATTTGATACTCTCTTCGGCAGTATCAATTAATTTAAGGGGAATTAGATGTGGGGCTATTGGGCTAGGGTTTTCTAAAAAAAAAAAGCCCGTGATTCTTAAATTAAAAAATGTTAAATTTGTAGGTGGTTGTTAATGAATATAGTGGAATGGATGGTCGAAAACCATTATGGAGATGTCAAGATGCAGGAAGCAGTAGGAAATGGTGGTGGAGGTGTATTGTGGTAATGCAACTTTTGTGGCTTGCAGAAAAAAACTACATACACCAGAGTTATGAACTATTTGATGAAGTTAGGGGGAGGAATTGTAGCTTGTTCTAAAGTGACTAAACAAGATATAGCTGAAATGCATAAATTGTTAGAGGAAGAAAAAAAAAAAACAAGCTGCTAAGACTCCCAAAGAAGTGCCTTTGCCACCTTCTGTGATGTTCTCCGGTGAGCTTTATAGGGGAGCAGGAACTGATTCAAAAAAAAAAGAAAAGAGAGTGAAGGTAGTTCACTGTCCCTTAGTAAAGCTTTCAATACTCAAGGCCGGAATAAGTTAGATGCTTTGATTGCAGGGTTTTTCTATGCTTCGGGATTGCCATTTCACTTGGCAAGAAGTCCCATACTACAGGATCAACTTCTCTTATGCTGCAGATAACAACTTAGCAGGATATATACCACCTGGATATAACGCTTTGAGGACATCCTTACTCCAGCAGGAACAAGCTAATGTAGAACGCCTGTTGCAGCCCATTAAAAGCACGTGGATTGAAAAGGGGATAAGCATAGTGAGCGATGGTTGGAGTGACTCACAGAGAAGGCCTCTGATCAATTTTATGGCAGTGACTGAAAGTGGTCCAATGTTTTTGAAAGCAGTTGATTGTTCAGGACAAATTAAAGATAAATTTTTTTCTTTAAGTTGCTGAAAGAAGTTATTGAGGAAGTTGGACCTAAGAATGTGGTTCAAGTTATCACGGATAATGCAAAGAATTGTTCATCTGTAGGACTCCTTATAGAAGGATTATATCCTAGCATCGTGTGGACACCATGTGTGGTGCACACACTCAATTTGGCATTGCAAAATATCTGTGTAGCGAAGAATGTTGAAAACAATCAAGAGACTTTTGAGTTGTGTTCTTGGATTTCTGACATTTCAACCGATGCTTCTACAATCAAGAACTTCATAATGAATCATGGGATGAGGCTGGCTATTTTTAACAAGTTTGTGCCTCTCAAGTTGCTCTCAGTAGCTGCAACTCTATTCGCTTCAGTTCTTGTGATGTTGAAGCGTATGAAGCTTATAAAGAGAAGCCTTCAAGCCATGGTGATTAGTGAGCAATGGAATGCTTATAGAGAAGATGATGTTGAAAAGGCGAATTTTGTGAAAATGAAAGTATTAAATGACATTTGGTGGGATAAAGTTGACTATATACTTTCATTTACAGCTCCCTTATACGATATGTTGCGAACTTGTGACACGGATAAGCCATGTCTTCACTTGGTCTATGATATGTGGGATTCAATGATCGAAAAGTGAAGAATGCAATCTACAAGTATGAAAAAATTCAGCCCGAGGAGACTTCTAGCTTCTATGATGTGGTGTATGCAATATTAGTGAGTCGTTGGAATAAAAACAATACTCCTCTTCATTGCTTAGCCCATTCACTAAATCCGAGGTAACAACATTCTGACTTAGGTTTCTTATTTTGTGTAAATTTATTATATATCTCATACTATATCTCCTTGCTTTCCTTTTAGATATTATAGTGTCCAATGGCTCAATGAAAGTCCATCCTCATCTCGAATTCCTCCACATAGAGATAATGAAGTTTCCAAAGAGATGATGAAATGTTTGAAGAAGTACTTTCCTGATCCACTTGATAGGAAAACTGTGACAAGGGAGTTTGCTAACTTTTCCAGCATGTCGGGTGACTTTGCTGACTCAGATTCAATTGAGGAGCGTTATGACATGGATCCTAAGAGTTGGTGGGTTACGTTTGGAACGAGTGCTCCCATGCTTCAAGGTTTAGCATTAAAACTACTTGTACAACCTTCATCTTCATCGTGTGCTGAGAGGAATTGGAGCACATATTCTTTCATCCATTCATTGCGAAGAAACAAGATGACTCCCAAACGTGCTGAAGATTTAGTTTTCATTCATAGCAATCTTCGTTTGTTATCAAGGAAAACTCCGGAGTATTTGAAAGGAGAGACAAAGTTGTGGGATATTGGCGGGGACAACTTTGGTACATTTGAAGATGTTGGGGAGCTAGAGATTGCACAATTATTATCTCTTGATGAGCCGGAGTTAGAGAGTGTTGTGTTTGCTGATGAAGGAAATGTTGACACAATCAATGAGGAAAAGGAGGACGAGGAAGAAAATATTATGACATATAAATATGATTGAGCATTCTTACTTATTTGATGAATTGTGGGACTGTAGTATTTTGGGAATTATGGTGTACAGCCTGTAGTATTTTGGTTAGGCTAATCCGTTGGTAATTGTTCTATTTTGGTGCATTTATGGTTTAGTAACTATTTGTGATAAATGTTAAGATAAATATATATAAAAATTATTATAAAATTTAAACGTATTTTTGACATATTCGTATCTACATTTTTGGAAAAATAATATATTTTCGTATCGTATCATCTTCGTATTCGTATTTCGTTCCCGTCCCCGTGCTTCATAGCTTTTTAATGATAAATAGAAGTAACATTTTATTTTCGATCAGATAATAAAATAATAATTACAAATATTTACCCAAATAGAAAAGATTACATGTGAAAGTGAAACTTGGGTTGTCAAGTTTAGCATAGCACCCTGGCGCCTCGCCTAGCCTCAAAGTGTCAGTGTGGGACCCACCACTTTTTATTGGTAAATTTCATCAACATCTTCTTCATTTTCTCACCAAAATATAAAAGGGTCATGCAAATAAAGTACCTTTAAAATAAAAAATGTGAAAAATGCCCACAAAAATTAAAATGAACAAATTGCCATCTTAGTTATTTTAATGTATTTGAGGTCCCACTTTTTCGATTCTTTCGATTTTGGAGCTATGGAAATTGTGTCGCTTTTCTTTTTTATGTGTTAAATAAGATTCTTATACAAAACAAAAAAAAAATTAAAAACACAAAACCCTATTAAAAAAAAACAACCCACGTCTTGCATAAAAAAAAAAAACAACAGAACAACCGCCCACACCCACATCTATCCCAGCTAGTTATTTATGTAAATTTACTATTTATATATTTTAATTTCTTATAGATGAGATTATGTTTTGATTTATGATCTAGACATTTAACCTCCAAAATATTTTTTAATATATAACTAAAAGAATAGGTAATGATGATCAAGTGCAGCCACTTTTTTTTTTTTTTATGCCTTCAGTACTGCCAACCTTTTCGGTCGTCTCATCCTTCTCTGGTGAGATTACTTTTTAATGATAAATAGGAGTAGCATTTTATTTTCGATCAGATAATAAAATAATAATTACGAATATTTACCCAAATAGGAAAGATTACATGTGAAAGTGAAACTTGTGATGTCAAGTACTAACATAGCACCCTGGCGTCTCGCCTAACCTCAAAGTGTCAGTGTGGGACCCACCACTTTTTATTGGTAATTTTAATCAACATCTTCCTTTTCTCACCAAAATATAAAAGGGTCATGCGGATAAAGTACCCTCTCCCCCGGTCGCGGGAGAAGTTGTGGGAGATACTCGGACCATCACCGACAAGTCTCCAGTGCACGTCGCCAACGCAGCTGCGCCACCGCCAATCCTCATAAGCTGACGTCTCTACCAACCACAGTTGCAAAACTCCCTCCGGCGGCGCCACAGCCGACGTCCTCCCCACCGATGTCGGCTGGCGGCTGCAACCCCAGTGCTGCCCCCACACCTCACTAACAATGCGACCGAAAAGGCCCGAGTGATGTAGGTAGCCGGAGAACACGAAATCGACGAGGACCACGAGATCTTGCTGGAAAATTCAATCGGCATCTCCATCAAAATAATACCACAACGAATATTGGTATGTTAAAAAATATATATAAAGACTCGACCGTCGGACAATTGTCGGCAAAAAGGTCGACCGTGGGTGACACATAGACATCGGCAGTTGACCGTTTCTGGCGACAACTATCTGGCGGTCGAGGCTTCATAATTTTTTTATTTTTTTAAAGCATTTTTATTTCAATAATTAAATTTATATGTCTTTTGGAATTTGTTTAGAATTTAGCTTGATATTTTATTAATTACATAATTTTGTGAAGTTAATTTTTTGTATGATTTAATTTGATATTAGGATGAATTTTTTTAGGGTGAAAATTTTGAAATAATAGGAATATTGTTAAGTTAAAAAATATATTTTTTTTTAAGAATCAGAGAAACTATAATAATCTGTGAAAATAGAAAAGGCAAATATGCAGTAGCCAAACTCCCAAAAAATCAGAGAGCAAATTCGTAAGCTTGTTGAGCCGTCCAAACGATTCAATTATACCAACGCTTGTCGATATGCATCATCTCCACTGAATTGAGAGAGATTTGTCCTCGAATCTTGAGGAGTGGCAACAAGTACTTGACATTGAAGACATCAGAAGTGCAAAGATGATATGTATTGAGGTTGATACGCTCAACTATTTCCATATGGCCGATCTAATTATGAGTGACAAGCTTATTGTATTCATGCGCTGGAAAACAATCATTTCTCAAAATCGCCCACACAAAATCACCAACCTCATAAAGCACTTCGCGGCGACCACGATTAGCTAGGGACTTGTAAGGTGCACTCAGAAGGAAGTAAATTGGCATACACTTATTGATGAATACGCTAGATGTCTGTAATGAACTCGCTTGCAGTGTCCCACAACATCCAGAAGAGGTAATAAATCCATAGGTCCCCACGTGGCACAAATCCATACATCACTTCAAATGGGCATTCTGGTGGACTGAATTTAAACTGGATAAACTGTAAACACATGTCTCTTTTTTTTATTCCAAACATGGCTTGATTCAACTCCATCAACAATTGCTTCAACAGTTGAAACAACGCATCCAATGCTCTGAAACTTCACCTCAAACAAAGCATCCAAAACCTCTATGTTTCCATTCTTGTAGAAATAAGCACACCAAACACCAGTTGTTAGGATATTTATGTAAGGGGGAACTTGGATCAAGTTGATAATAAAAGAAGTGTTTTGATTCGATTCCAAAAACCCGAATTTTACTTAGAATATATCCCTTATTATCTTTGATGAATCCAGTTCTAAAGTTACAATGTATATTTTAATTATTAGAAAAACTCATCTGTTAAGGAGTTCTAGGTATTAAAATGTAACTTTAGAGTATCTAAGTGGGAGCGCTTAAAAAGAAGCTAAAGCGCCTGGCTAAAGGAAGAACAGCGGAACGATTCAAAGACGGAACATTCAGACAAGCTAAAGCGTGTTCCCAAGGACGGAGCACTTGTAAGGAAGCATGCCGAAGCAAATGCGAGAGCAGTGAAGTACAAAGGCAAGAAGCGAAGCGTCCTTAGCTAACTAAAAGGAAAGCCGATGCTCTTACTGAAAAGAAAGCCGGAGCGCATTTCCAGTACAAAGTGCTTCCAGACCAGAGCGAGTCCTGAGAACAAAGCGTCTGCAATAAAGCCGCATAAAAGCAGAGCGACTGAATAGCTCGAAGAGCGTGCTTAGTTTAAGTGTGAAGGAGCTCGCTTTCATTACGCAAAGCGTCTCCACACTTAGCCGCCTCAGCCGCAAATTCAAAGCAGATCAAAGCGCCTCTCTGATCTAGAGCGTGCTTTCAGGTCATAGCTAGAGCGTCTGACGAGCAGGTGAGATGCGATAACTGCCAGACCACGTGTCCGCCTCCCAGTGCTCAAAAGAACGGTGAGCCGTCCAATCGCCGAATGCACAGGCCTAGGTTCTAACAAGTCAACAACTACTCCCCTAGGACTGTGTGCTATAAAGTAAAAGATTTGATTCAGATTGGATATGGTGAGGTGCACGCAATCTATCTTTCCGACGGATATATTTGCTTTCTCACCCTATAAATAGAAGGTTCAAACTACATAATAAGAGAGTGAGATTAAGTGAAATCAAGAGTATAATAAGAAGAGAGAAGGCGCTTTCAAATTCGAAAACCTTCTTGCCTTATCTACTTTCAATATCTCCGATCCAACCTTCTAGCTCACAACTTAGGGCTTCAATCTCATGTATCCATAAGCCCTAGAGAGAAATTCAAGCCTTCTACATTATACTTCATTGTAAAAGGATTTCTCATTAGTTGGAAATATACGAACCCAAACCCAAACCCAACCTTAAAGTTTGAGAGTTCTGTATGTAAAGGTTGTAAGGCTCGTGAGTGCCTATCGTATAAACTCATCGGCTCGTGAGTGCCGATCGTATAAACTCACATAGGCTCTTGGGTGCCCGTTGAAAACCCCAAGCTTTGAGTGAAGTTCCATCACCGAGTGAAGGTGATGGGAGTGGATGTAGGAGCGGTTGCTCCGAACCACTATAAATCTTGTCTAAAGTGCCTTATGGGGACCAACAAGTGGTATCAGAGCTGGTGGTTCCAATCGACCCTTGTTCGTAATATCAGTAGCACGAGAGTGTTGCCATGGGTCTTCCGGAGCCGATCCAGCAAAAAGACAGATTTTTCAACTTCACTTAAAGATGTTACTCTTTATGCCACTCCTCTCGGCATAAAGGTAGTATCACTTCCTCGCAGCTCACAAAGGGAGAAAATTCCGGAAAAGAGTTACCCAGCTCTCTTACAAGAGAACGATGAAGACTCCGAAGCGTTCAAGTCCCACGATTTGAACCTCCCTGTAGTTGTTAGTCCACAAGGAAAGGACCTCTCCTACGAGGAAGGCAAAACCACCGTCATCCGCGCTCTCATCGGGAAGTGGCAAAATATCAGGGTAACATCCCTGACCACTTTGGACATCAAAGCACTGGCACATGGGAAGCCTCCTCGCAAACTCAATTTGAGTCTTGTAAGGAAGCGTCTCTTGGGTCAGTATGTCCATCCCGCTCTCGGAAAGATCGAGAGAAGAATATTATGCGCGAAGGAAGTTCAGTCAGAGCTTCAGTTGCAAGAGCTTCAACGAAGCGTCCCTCTCTAAGTGTGAAAGGTTTCTCTCACGCTTTCACAAACTATGACGATGGAGATCAGGTGAGTTTGTGAAACAGAGTTGGGATTGTGCTCATCAAAATGCATTCCAGGATTCCTTAGAAAATCTGGAAAGCAGTATATGCAGTCGATGAAGAATGCCTCACTTATCGATTTTAGGGGAAAGGATAAGTTCGAGGGAGAAATTCTTCATAAAGCGTCTGGCAAAGATGAACTTCAAACTCTCTACTCCTCCCACGCTCTGAAGGCGCTTTGCCACAGCCCTCACTACAGCAGTGATCTGCCTTCCGTGGAGCTTCTATGAGGTCTACCAAAGCACTATCGGAAGGGTCGCCTTCCACCTTGATGGTTGTAACCAATCTAATAATGAAAATTAGGGTTGAAGACATCATTGGGGAAGAAATATGGTAATGAAAAATACCATCTGTGTGAGGGGGAAGGAGCGATGAGTTAATCAAGAAATACAAGTAACACTTGTATTTTGTGATAGAAGATCTTGAAGAACAAGGATGCTCAAGTGGAAATACAAAGCCTTGACATCCGAAGCGCCATTCCACCACTCAGGTCATATGGAGTCTTAAGGAGTCTTAGCTTTAAAAATTGTAATAGTTGTTGCAGTTTTTAAAGTTTTGTATTTTACACCTGAATCTTTATTCGGGTTTCTGGCATCATCAAAAAGGGGGAAATTGTTAGGATATTTATGTATGGGGGAACTTGAATCAAGTTGATAATAAAAGAAGTGTTTTGATTCGATTCCAAAAACCCGAATTTTACTTAGAATATTTCCCTTATTATCTTTGATGAATCCAGTTCTAAAGTTACAATGTATATTTTAATGTATTAGAAGAACTCATCTGTTAAGGAGTTCTAGGTATTAAAATGTAACTTTAGAGTATCTAAGTGGGAGAACTTAAAAAGAAGCTAAAGCGCCTGGCTAAAGGAAGAACAGCGGAACGATTCAAAGACGGAACATTCAGATAAGCCAGAGCATGCTCCCAAGGACAGAGCACTTGTAAGGAAGCATGCCGAAGCAGATGCAAGAGCAGCGAAGTACAAAGGCAAGAAGCGAAGCGTCTTAGCTAACTAAAAGGAAAGCCGATGCTCTTATTGAAAAGAAAGCCGGAGCGCACTTCCAGTACAAAGTGCTTCCAGACCAGAGCGAGTCCTGAGAACAAAGCGTCTGCAATAAAGCCGTATGAAAGCAAAGCGACTGAATAGCTCGAAGAGCGTGCTTAGTTTAAGTGTGAAGGAGCTCGCTTTCATTACGCAAAGTGT
Organism: Mentha longifolia; assembly: GCA_001642375.2. Classification (NCBI taxonomy): domain Eukaryota; kingdom Viridiplantae; phylum Streptophyta; class Magnoliopsida; order Lamiales; family Lamiaceae; genus Mentha; species Mentha longifolia. The sequence goes on from CM038118.1 coordinate 8,013,317, forward strand.
CTCCACACTTAGCCGCCTCAGCCGCAAATTCAAAGCAGATCAAAGCGCCTCTCTGATCTAGAGCGTGCTTTCAGGTCATAGCTAGAGCGTCTGACGAGCAGGTGAGATGCGATAACTGCCAGACCACGTGTCCGCCTCCCAGTGCTCAAAAGAACGGTGAGCCGTCCAATCGCCGAATGCACAGGCCTAGGTTCTAACAAGTCAACAACTACTCCCCTAGGACTGTGTGCTATAAAGTAAAAGATTTGATTCAGATTGGATATGGTGAGGTGCACGCAATCTATCTTTCCGACGGATATATTTGCTTTCTCACCCTATAAATAGAAGGTTCAAACTACATAATAAGAGAGTGAGATTAAGTGAAATCAAGAGTATAATAAGAAGAGAGAAGGCGCTTTCAAATTCGAAAACCTTCTTGCCTTATCTACTTTCAATATCTCCGATCCAACCTTCTAGCTCACAACTTAGGGCTTCAATCTCATTTATCCATAAGCCCTAGAGAGAAATCCAAGCCTTCTACATTGTACTTCATTGTAAAAGGATTTCTCATTAGTTGGAAATATACGAACCCAAACCCAAACCCAACCGTAAAGTTTGAGAGTTTTGTATGTAAAGGTTGTAAGGCTCGTGAGTGCCTATCGTATAAACTCATCGGCTCGTGAGTGCCGATCGTATAAACTCACATAGGCTCTTGGGTGCCCGTTAAAAACCCCAAGCTTTGAGTGAAGTTCCATCACCGAGTGAAGGTGATGGGAGTGGATGTAGGAGCGGTTGCTCCGAACCACTTTAAATCTTGTCTAAAGTGCCTTATGGGGACCAACACCAGTAATAGACAAAGTCTATCCACAAATAAAAAAGACATTTTCTGCAAAATAAGCACAATAGAAATTTTATTGCAAAAACCAATTCTTGCAAAAATAAGCAAAGCACAACAAACAATAATTTATGTCTAAAACACATCATTTCTAGCAAAGAACTTTCTATGTATTATTTCACTTCCAAAAAATAATTTATGCTTATTTATCATTTCACAACAAAAATATACATTGGAAAATCCAAAACCAACTCATTTCTATTCTAGCAAAAATAAGAACAAAGTATATCAAATAAACCAAAATTCAATCTTTGCAGCTCAATCTTCAGCACATAGAAAAACCCCCTTTCCAAAACAGAAGAAGAAATCAACGAACAAAAGATATGAATTATTTATCAATTTATGAATATCATCACATCTTGTTCTAGACAAGAATAAAGAGAAAACATGTTTCATAAAAAAATGATAAAAATCAGTCCAAAGTAGCATATATAACAACAACAAATAAATAATAGCAACTCATGCCTACAACAATCTAACACTAGTCATCCACGTTTTCCAACAAAAGAACATCTCAATTCATAGACTATAGATTACCAGAGTGAGATAAACATCAAATCACTATTTGAAATTACCATTATTCGGGGGTTTGGAATGCCCGCGGAAATAAGAGAATTATTTTGGTCACTTTCGTCGCTCCGACGACTGTAACTTTTCTTCTGGAATTGAATTGCATTTTTGAAAAATGGAATAGGGAGCGGCAGTAAATGATGATGTCGAAGATAAACGAAACGAATTGCTTCAATGTGAGAGACGACATTTCTCGAGAGAGGCCAACTTCACATATTTAACGTGGAGGGACGAGACTTGTTTAGGGAATTTTTATTCATAATAGACATTGAGAATCCTATAAAGTCAATAACATATTAAAATCCTATAAATTTTCAATGCCACAAGATTTAGAAGGATATTTAAAAGTCATAATTGAATACTAATAGATTTTTAAAGACTTTCTAAAATCTGAATTGAATACCTATTGATTTTTAAAATACGTAAAAATCTTTTTAAATCTAGATTGAATACACTCCCTTAGTCTAATTCATTGTTATTGTCCCTTGAGAGAAACAGTGATACTCAATGCATAGTTTTAAAAATTTGTTTTCTCGATGTATTTAGTTTTGTATCATAATGCATCGCAAAGTTATAATGCATTTGGAAAACTAATGTAGTAATTCCTATAGGTCAGATGCTTAAAAGATTACATGCATTACAATTAGTAACACGATGCATTACAAAAGAACATGATTAAATTTTTAAGTTCAATATACAATGCATTACATGTATATGAAGAATGCATTGTTCGATAGAGTTCTTATACAATTGAATAAATTGGATCTAATATTAATAATTTATCATTTAAAGAAAATGTATAATCCGGTCGAAAGATTATATGCATTACAATTAGTAGCACGATGCATTACAAAATAAATACGAAAATGAAAAGGACTAAAACACAATAATAATAAAAACTACAATATTTAATAAACCGTAACCGTTGATCTAGAAAAATAAACAACTTAGATTGTGATAGATCTGGGTCTAGACCTGCCCACGGTTCAGGGCCCGGCGGTTTAGGGCTAGGCCCGCCGGGCCCCGGTTCGAAAACCTCCGACCCTAGCCCGAACCGCGGGTAGGGATGCCGGTTCCGGGCCGGGCTTTTAGCCCGCCGGTTCAGGGCCGATTAAAAACCGGCGGGCTTGGGCTGAAACCGGCGGACCGCGAGAAGGGGCCGGGCGGCGCGACCGCGCGCTGGGTCGCGCGGTCTAGCACAAAGTTTGTGCATAGGCCCGCGACCGGACACCTTCTCTGAAGCGGTTGCGCTGCCAGCCCGTTTCTTGCCGACTCTCATTCCATTTTCGACCCGTTCTTCCTCGTTCGAGCTCCAATTCACCTAAAATCCATAACTTCCATCCTAATTGACATGTAAAAACCATGTTTGATCAAAAGGACTTTGTATTAATAAATGTGAAAAAATTATAACTTATCACTTGTGTTGTAGTCTTCTAATTCTTCTACCTTACAAAGTTACAATTACATAAATATTTTTTCTTCACAACAACACTAATTACTCTATTTTACATTTGAAAAGAGGAAAAATATAACAATAAAAGACTTGAGCTCAATTTAATTTCTAAAATTGAGTTGCCTACGTATCCTCATAATTATAGAGGAATCAAAGTCGATGTAGTTCTTTTTACAACACCACGTTTCCTACTCCGCACCCGATGCCGATCGATCTGTCTCGGTGAAGGCTTCATCTTCGCTCTCATTCCGATCATCCCATTCCAGTTCTTGAGCTCTAAGGTCGGCCCTACACCAATCATCAAGCAACATGGTAGCTTCAATGTTTGCCGGCTTCATTGTTGATCTTCTTTGATCTAGCATAAGACCTCCGGTGCTAAAGGCTTGTTCAACGGATACAGTGGATGCCGGGACGGCAAATAACTCCTTCGCCATCATGGAGAGTATTGGGTACTCCACTCTCTTCGACCACCATTTCAACACGTCGATCGACGGACCACTATCTTCAACACCAAAAACAAAACGAGTTTGCAAAAATATATCCAATTCACTATTACCTTGGCTCCTTGGATTATCATAGGTTCTATTTTGGTACATTCCTTGCATTTGTCTAACTAAAGGATCCATTGAGTCCATAGCAAAGGGAAAATCAAATGAAGGCATCATAGTATAAGAAGAAGAAATCTCTGTATTATCTTCATTACTACCATACTTTCTCCTATATTCATCAAAAAGTTCTAGCAAAGTCCTATGTAGATCATCCTTCATATCTTGCACATTAGGAAGATCAAAAAATATTTGTTCACCATCAATTATAACATTACTAAAGTCCATTTGCAAAAAAGCATCATAATAAATTTGTAGCATTTGACAAACACCTTCATATCTCCATTTAGGATCCAAACATTTAGCAATCAAGAAAACTTTCGGAATCTCCCTAAAATACTTTAGCCATTTTTGAACCATAAAATAAATCACACCTTGCAAGTTTGGCCTAGTAAAACAAGCCTTAAAAGACATGGCAATATACATGCAATGTTCCAACACTTTAACGGAAGTACAATAATAAACACCCGATAATTGTTTAGTAGCCATATGAAAAACCTTCAATAATCCATATAAATCATAACATGCATCCCAATGACTCTCATTAAGAACTAATTGAGTCATGGAAAATTCTTTCCTAAAAAAATCACATAAATGACCCTTATACTCCATCGTACTATTAAGCATCTCATAAGTAGAATTCCAACGATGAGATACATCGGCTTTGAAACATGTATAAACAATATTCTTTGAACGACAATATTTTTGCCATTTTTTCCCCAATGTTTTTGATTTATGCAAATATTTAACGGCATTTTTAATAGGAACAACGGACTCTTGAAAAATCTCAAGCGCATCTTGGACACATAAATTCAAAATATGACAAATGCATCTAGAATGAAAATATTTTCCATCAAAAGATGGTGCACATACTTCAATGAGTTGAGGAATACTAGCCGTGTTCGCCGTTGCATTATCAAAACCAACCGAAAAAACCTTATTAATCAAACCATATTCATTTAAAACGGTGATAATAATCAAAACAATATTTTGAGCCGTGTGAGGCTCTTCAAACTCCCTAAATGCAATCAAACGTTTTTGCAAAGTCCATTTTGCATCAATCCAATGACATGTAATTCCCATATAACTAGCCCTATAATATGCATCGGTCCAAACATCGGCACAAATAGAAACTTTATGACCCAAACGTTGTAAATATTTCATCAAATCTTTTGTTTTTCCATGCATTGACGCCTAATCCTCTTAAGCATTTGAGTTCTAGCAACTTTACTAGCATTGGGACCTAAACCTTCTTTATAGGATACTTCATATGTTATTCTATCGGCATAATTAAAAGGTTGTTTCTCCATAGCACAATATCTAGCACATGCATCTTCGTATCGAGCTTTATCAAATTTAAATAAATAGGGCGTACCCGTCTCCGAAGATGAAGTGGCACCTCGAATTTGAGTTTGAGAAGTAGACATTCCGAACTCACTCGGATGCGTGCTCTCCATGTGCCTATTGAGCGTGCCATAGCCTCCCTTTTCGATCCATTTGTATTGCTTCGTGCAATAGTTGCAATATGCCAAGTATCTCTTTCGACCATCGGAGAGAGGAGGTTGGCCTTCACGTACCGGAGCCAACACTTTTCTAAAGTGTTTCTTAAAGATGTCGGACTTGGGTTCCTTGTAAGCATTTGTTGGGGAAGATTGGTTTAGCCCGTCATCTTCGTGCTCTTCATCATCGTTCGAGCCATGAAATTCGAATCCTTGGCTTTCCATCGTATTAACCATGTCCTCAAATTGCTCATCTTCTTCGGCTTGAAGTCGTTCGGCAACTTGCCTTGAGATTTCCTCCGCCACTTCCGCCCTTCTTGACCTTTGAGATTTTCGGCCTTCTTGTTCATCACCAACGAGCTTGCCCTTGCCCTTGTTTGCTTTGGAAGAAGACATAATGTGTGTGTGTAATTATGAAAGTGAGAATGAGAATAGAGATTGAGTTGAAGAGTGACAATAGAGATTTCAAGAATGAGAGTGAGAGCTTGAGAAAGTGAGAGCTTGAGAGAGTAAGAGCTTGAGAGCTTGAGAGAATTAAAATGAGAGTGAGAGCTTGAGAGTGATAATGAGAGCTTAAGAATTAAAATTGGGTGTTTGATTTTTGAATATACCATGAATTTATAGGAGGAATGGAGGAAGAAGGTGTTGGAGCCTTGGAGGAGGGGGAAGATGACAACCAAACGGCTAGGAGCCGTTGGTGCCACTGCATGCATGCATGCTGCGCAGCAGGCAGCAACTGCTGAACCCACACCCCTGTTTTCTGCCGTAGGGCCCGCCGGTCCGGTTCCGGCCCGTCGGTCCTGGTCAGCCCGTCGGGCCCCAACGGCTATAATAAGCCCGTCGGTTCAACGGCTAGCCCGGCGGGCCAGCCCTACGGTTAACCGGCGGGCCGCGGTTCCTTCGCACGTCGAACCTAGCCCGGCCCTTCGTCGCGGTCTAGGGCTCGGTTCGGACCCGTTGACCTGCGGTTTAGGGCTCAGCCGTTGACTTTAGGGCTGGGCTAGGGCTAGCCCGACGGGCCGAAAAGCCCAGGTACGTCTATCTGGGTCTAAGATCTTCAACGAGATCCATAAAGGTCGAAACTCAGGAAGGATCTAATATTCGAAAGAAAACACTAGAAGTGTTGAAGAATCAAGTTCTTAAGAATCTAATGAATTATCTCCGATGAATCCAGCTTTGCGTTACCTTCAATAGCTGCAAAATTCTACAAAACAGCACCGGAGGAGAGGTTGGGGTCCTCCGGGACCTCCGACGCTCAAGTCAGTTTTAGAACTGAATGTGAAAATGATAGAGGTTTCCAAGAGAGAAACCTCCTAAGTGTATGAATGTGTAATTTTAGAGAGTAAAAGAGCGTACCTTAAAATGTGTCTATCACCTCTTATTTATAGTTGAGAAATGGCCATGATAATGAGGTAAATATTTACTAACCGAAAGGGGTATTTTCGTCCTTTTTCTGAGAAACCAAATCATAACTACGGATATTCAATTGATATACATAGCACACTTACAAGGCTTATAGCCAATACGTGTAGGACACGTGTATAGGAGTATAATTCCGTTATTTAGTGGAGTAGAGATTAGGCATCTGCATTCTTCCAAAGCAGATGCTAAACTGAATCTAGACATGCGAGTGAGATCTGAGGATCTGACTTTGAGAAGATCCTTACAAAGCTTATATTATACTCCCTCTGTCCCCGATATGTTGGCCAAAAATAATTTATAGATGATTTGGAGCTTTGTGATGATGGATTTTAAATTGTATTTTTGGAGTTTAGTTTTTTTACAGGGTACTACAACACTCGTAGTACCTTATAAAAAAATAAATCCCAAAAATACAATTTAAAATCTATCACAAACTTTCAAAAAAAAAATAAAAAAAAAGTCAATTTGGCCAACAGATCGTGAAAAGAGGGAGTATATTATAAGTCTTTTAATGGGCCTGCAATTGGGCCTTACAAATTGTTTTATTGATGTATTAAATAATATATTTAATCCCTTATCAGATTGGATCCTAATTAACTCCTAATCCCTAAGGGATACTAATCTAAAAAATGTAAGTTAAGTCTGCATGAATCACTCATTGCTATATCCACCATCATCATAGTATCCATGGCATCATACACAAATACTCAATATCCAACTAAATCTATGAATAAAAATATAATGTCACTTTTGTTATGCACCTTTCGAATTTAGAGTTTTTTGTTATCCGCCTTTCGATTTTATTTTGTTTTTATTTCCATGGAGCTTCTTCATAACATTTCAACAAGTATAAATCACACTTTT
>CM038118.1:8020703-8067178 GCA_001642375.2 Mentha longifolia
TGGCGCATCACTTCATCAAAAACATCTTTGTTCGTAAATTTTGGTTTCCCATAAATTTTTTGGGCATCTTTCTCAATATCTGTATCTGACCAACCACTCTTTCTTATGGAATAAGCCTCTTTGTATGCACCAACCCACTTGGTTACATTCTGATGAAGTCGCTTATAACGATTTCTAAGCGACTCATCAGTTCTACCAAGATCCAACTTCAATCTTGAGTTTTCTCTTCCACAGGTTCTGAATAGCTGCAAAACACTTTCCCAAAACGCCTCTTCTTTTTTATCAGTTCCAACACTTGGATTCTCACTGATTCTACAATATGAAGACATAAGCACTATGTCTTCACTAGTTGTCCAATTTTTTGGACGGTTTGAAGTGTTTGTATGTGTTTGCTGAGCATTTTGAGTGGAATTTTGAGTCATATTTGGAGTGGGTGGGTGATTTTGAGAGATAGGAGATTGAGTGAAATGAGATGGAAACTGTGAATTCAAATCAGTTTCGAAATTTTGAAATTCTTCAGAGTTTTGGATATTGTCAAGGTTAGGATAATAACCTTGAGAATGAGACAAATCTTGGTAATTTGAGAAGGAATTAGCATTGGGATCCATTGAAAATATAAAAATTATAGTAAAAGATAATTTTGTGGTGAAAGAGGAGTTTTATTTTTGTGTGCAGAATTATGTAAAAATGGATCTCTATTTATAGAGAAAAAAAGTTATGAATTTTGGTGTAATTCTTTTTTTAAAAAAATATATTATATAAAAGATATAGCAATTTTATCACAATATCTAAATAAAATATGAAGAAACCAATAAAATAATGACATGTGTTATAGATAGATAAAAGAAAATAAGCAAAATTGAAGGTTGGAGGTCAAGCTTTTCTCAACCAACCAAATCTACTGTAGACGAATTAAAATTTTCTTTTAATAGAAAAATTCATGTGACCTCCAACCTTTGGTCATGGATAAACGAAGTCTTAGGGGGGTTTATTATTTAGTGTCCGGCTTTTTGTGCCCCTAAGGGTTTATTCCGGGGCTAGGGTCTAGTTTCTGAAAAAACCAATAATAACACCCAAAAATATTAATAATAGTAAAAAACATGAAATCAATACTAAAAAAGCATGAAATAGACACTAAAAAGTATTAAAAAAAATGCATGAAAAAACAAGTCAAAACCCAGACACTAGACTCTAAATCCTCAGGGTTTATTTTAAGACTAGGGTCTAGTGTCCGGAAAACTAGACCCTAGTCCTGGAATAAACCCTTAGGGTTTAGGGTTTAGGGTCTAGTGTCCGGGTTTTGACATGCTTAGTCATGCTTTTTTAGCATCCATTTCATGCTTTTTTAAATCTTGATTTCATATTTTTATTATTATTAATTATTAGTGTTTTTTGGTGTTATTAATATTTTTTTCAGAAACTAGACCCTAGCTCTGGAATAAACCCTTAGGGGATTTATTATCTAGTATCCGACTTTTAGTGGTTTTGAGTGTTATTAGTTGTTTTCCAAACACTAGACCCTAGTCCTGAAATAATATTAAAAGCATTATAAAAATTGTGCTAAAACAACATTATAGAAATCTCATTTAGTTGTCTTCGCTTATTTGGTTGTAAAATTTAATGTTTTTCATGCAATTGAATCATGCTTCTTTAAGTGTTTCAATATGCTTTTTTATTTATTTTCCATTCATATGTCTAATTTGTAGAATCTTTTTTTATATTTCATTCCATGATTAGAAAATTATGCTTTTTACGAATGTTAAAATGCTTATTATTAAATGTTGACTTTAAGCATTGTATCTATACCAATATATAAAAGAGGCTTGTTTTACAAAATATGTGTTGCCTATTATATCCTTTAAATTTAGTTAAAAGTAAGGATAATTATGTAATATAGTATAATAATATAAATAAATTTACGTTCATTAATAATTAAATGTTATTTTAGGTTAGGGGCTGGATATTTATTCGGTAGACCTCTTCCAAAATTAAGAGATGCCATTTACATAAAAGATAACAAAAAAGTGTAATTAAAGTCAATATTATAAACTAAAAATATGACTGCAACAAAAAGTAATAATTAATGATTTTTTCGGAAGCAAAAAGAGGAAGAAAAAGAAAAAGTCTTATTTTATTTTATTATTCTGTAAGAATCAGCAAACATTCATTAAATTATTATTGTTATTATTATTTAAATTTTCGTATGCTATTATTTGATTTTTTTTTAATTTTTGTACCTTTTTAAAATTTAGGTTCATTCCTTAATAACTAACTATGCATTTTTTCTTTTTTCTTTTTTTGGTTTTTTTTATCGAGTTAATGAAATAAGAATATATAAAATATTCAAATAAATGTGAAAGTTGAAAGCCACAAAATCATTTTACGCAAAAACAACCTTAACGAAACGTTAAGTGTTGTTATCAAATATTTGAAGAGATAGATAACAATACAAATAAATGTTTTGGATAATTTGTATACACGCATTCTAAACTTCTAATTAATACTTTATGTAGTTCGACACAATTTAACATAACATTTTAAATTTTTCAACGCTAAGTTTGTCAATTTTGTATTTGTATTGGTATTCTTTTGGTCATTGAAAAAATAACTTAAACACTAAAATGTATCAATATTCATTAGTTCAACTAGAGAGCTATAAAAATGAAAATTTACTATAGCAACTTGCTTGTCTCTTCTTATTCTTATCTTTATTTGACATTTTTTTTTTGTTGATATTTTTGGATTTTTCTTAATAAATATTATTCAAAAAATAACAAAAATTAATGCAAGTGTCAAAGCAAAAACTCTTTATTATTCGCGAATCTACAAGATCTCATATAAAGAAAAGTAAGAAGATCAATCTCAATCATTCAAGTGTTCTTCACTTACTAGAGATCTACTCCATTTATCTGATGCGTACTATAAACATCTATCATTTCTTTGATCTTCATTGTAAATGATTACTCATGTAGGTAAATCTAAACCAAAATCCAAGGTGTTAGTGTTTGAATTTGTGTAAGAACTAAGTTGTGACAATTGTTAGATTGTGTATCGTTGAATTATCAGAGATTCAGAGTTGAAATTTTAGGCTATAATCTGTTAGAACAAAGAATATCAAGTGAAGATATTCATCTTTTAGGAGACAAAAAGGGGACATAAGTCGTATGACTGAACCACTATAACTTTTGCGTGCTTAATTATTTTCAAGTTATATTTTGTCATCATTCAAACAATTGATAAAACCAACATACAACTAATATTTCGCCAATGAGCTCAAGCTCGCTCATTGATTTGCATTAAACTGATAAGCTCGCTCATTGATTTGCATCAACAAGTATAATTTGAACATACACTTTCCACACATAATTATGATACCAAGTAGTCAAAATAATTCGTATCACACACTCAGTCTCACCTATCAATATTGTCTTGACTTATCTGATTTTAATCAGACATCATTGATATTTTAGGCAGTATTTGAAAAGTTAGATATGCAACACGTGTATTCTTCCCATACACATATTAACAATTCGTTATTAAGGGGAAAGGGTGGGACGGAATGTCTTGGTCACTAAGTGATCTGAGACTTCGATCATTTTTAATAGATTGAGAACGAAAAATAAGTTTAAGAATTATAATTATAATAAAATTTGTTGATAAATTTAGTTTCATTGTTAATTAGTTTTGAATATATGAATTTCATTTATGTTATGATTTTGGGTATTATGTTACGTTTAATTATAGGTCAATGATATATTTTTTATTTGTCTGCTATCCCTACAATATAATTAGTTTGAGGACAATGGTGTAAACGTTATACTCCCTCCGTCCCTTAAAGAGTATTTCTCCTTTTCTTTTTTTATCAGGCAAATTTTAAGAGAATATTAAGTTGTGTCGTACTATGGTGAATTAGTTGAAATGATAAGAAAATGGTACAAGAAGTACCCAAATCTTACAAAGCTATTGTTGCAATGAATTCCAGAAATCTACAAGTCTATCATATACTTATTAGCGAGTATCGTATAATGAATTTAACAATTGAAATTTAATTAAAGAGTTGAGATATAATCCAAATTATTTAATCTAACGCATTGGAACTATCGCGAGATACTAATTATCAAAGTCTTTGCTTCCAAAGAAAAAACAAGATAATATATTTTATTTAAAAATATTTTGATTGCATCTTACAAGAAAAATTGTTAGATTGTATTAATTAGTATTTTTTTTTTTTTGAAATTAGATCGTACCTAGGTATTTATCCAGATTAGAATTTTGATTGATGTAATTTAAGAGAGAGTTAGTTGGCTTAAATTAAGGAAAGATGGTTGCTAAAACTAACACAATATTATCATTGTCATGTTTTATATAAAGGTTGAGAAAACAAACATTATATTAAATATTTTGTGCATCTCTTCCATAACTTGAGTGCTTCATTTGAAGAGTTGTATGCTTAAACATTTTTTTCTCGATTGATTATTGTTGGCATAGGTATATTATGTTTTTGAAGAATGGATGAAGTAATTTTTACATATTTTTTTACATGAATCAAAGTAATAACAAGTCTATTGTAGATTTAATCTTTCACATTTTTCAAAATTAGCCTTAAAATTACAACATAATTTTTTGCACATTATACCTATCAATTCAGATCAATTAGAAATACAAATTTACTCAATCTAAAATAGTTGTAAAACGTGCAACGCACGTTACACTTGCTAGTAAAAATTAAACAAGCATTAGAAAAAATAAATTAAGCATTTTAACATTTATAAAAAGCATAATTTGATATCTGATTAAGCATAACTGTAAAAAAAATATAATTTTATACTCCGTATATAAAAGTATGAAAAAAAATATAAGATAAGTATTGAAAAAAGAGTTACATAATCTATTATTATTATTATTAACTTTTGCATGCTTTTTCATGCAATAAATGCGCTTTCATGAAATGACCAAAAACAAGTACTATTTTTTTTTTTTTTTTTTTTTTTAAGTTAAGTTTGATTGTGCATGTACAATGTGAATGAAAAATAATACATGAGAAAGTGGAAATGTGTAAATAAAATATAGATGACTTTGAAGATGAGATAATCTGCGCACAAGTAACGGTTCTGCACTAATACAAATAAATTCCGTAGTTATTGTAATCCTGAACATTAGGAGTTGCGGTTAATTTAATTAATTAAAGATTATAATTATACCCTTCATTAAAAATAAAACTGTCAAATCTTAACATTTAATCTCAACCACTCATCTATTAAAATGGATGGTCCATATGTGTTCCTAGTTTTCAAGTTTAAAGAGGGTTCTTATATGATCCAATATATATATAGTTTGGTTCATATAAGAATAAATCCTGGTGTGAGAAATAGGAATGAATCTGGACCATTGATCTTAGTTAGATCTATGGTTGTCATTGATTTAAGCATGATTACAAGGCACCATAAGCATGATTCTGTTTAAGCATCAATTTGTACAATCATAGGCATATTTATACCATAAGCATGATTTTATGCATACTTAAGCATGATTTTATGCATACTTAAGCATGATTTTATAAAGCTTTAAGCATTGTTCTTGTTGGTCCTAAAAATAAAGCACGAACTCTTAAGACAAGATGTATAGTGGTTCGGAGGTTACGCTCCTACGTCGACTCTTCCCACCACAACCCGGTGAGGAACTTCACTCAACTTGGGGTTTTAACTAGGTACCCCAAGAACCATGTGAGTTTATACGATAGGCACTCACGAGCCTATGAGTTTATACGATAGGCACTCACGAGCCTTACAACCTTTACATACAAAACACTCAAACTCAGTTTAGGGTTTTGGGTTTGGTTTTGTATATTTCCAACTAATGAGAAATCCTTTTACAATGAAGTACAATGTAGAAGGCTTGGATTTCTCTCTAAGGCTTATGGATAAATGAGATTGAAGCCCTAAGTTGTGAGCTAGAAGGTTGGATCGGAGATATTGAAAGTAGAGAAGGAAAGAAGTTTTTTGAAGTTGGAAGCGCCTTTTTCTCTTCTCTTGTGCTCTTGATTTCACTTAATCTCTCTCATTTTATTATGTAGTTTGAACCTTCTCTTGTAGCAAATCTATCCGTTGGAAAGATAGATTGCGTGCACCTCACCATGTCCAATCTGAATCAAATCTTTTACATTATAGCACACAGTCCTAGGGGAGTAGTTGTTGACATGTTAGAACCTAGGCCTGTGCATTCGGCAATTGGACGGCTCACCGTTCTTTTGAGCAATCAGAAGCGTACACGTGGACTAGCAAGTTGTCACTTCTTACCTGCTTGTCAGACACTCTGGCTCAAGCTGGAAGCTCGAGCGGCTAAGGGTGGAGACGCTTTGCATGGAGAAAGCGAGCTCCTTCACGCTTTAAACTAAGCACGCTCTTCTAGTTGTTCAGTCGCTCTGCTTTCATGCGACGATGCTAAGGACGCTCCGCTTCTTGCCTTGTATTCTGCCGCTCTTGCTTCTGCTTCGGCACGCTTCCTGGCAAGTGCTCCGTCCTTGGAAGCACGCTCTGGCTACTCTGGACGCTCCGTATTCGAAGCGTTCCGTTGTTCTTCCTTTAGCCAGACGCTTCAGCTTCCTTTTAAGCGCTCTCACTTAGACACCCTAAAGTTACATTTTAACACTTAGAACTCCTTAACAGGTGAGTTCTTCTAATACATTAAAATATACATTGTAACTTTTGAACTGGATTTATCAAAGATAATAAGGGAAATATTCTAAGTAAATTCGGGTTTTTGGAATCGAATCAAAACACATCTTTTATTATCAACTTGATTCAAAGTTCCCCCTTACAATAATATCCTAACAATTCTCATTTTCTTACGCTAGGATTTATTTGCACGCGAACACTTCCCTATATATATATATATGTGTGTGTGTGAGTTCAGGTGAAAAAGCTCATTAAAATAAGAAATAATAAGCATTTTAGACCTTAGATTGGCCAAAAATTAGCGATTCAGATTTGAATTCGCAAATGTTTTAATTTCCTTAAACCGATTAAATTGAAGCAAATAAGGGTAATAAAGTAAAACATCACTTGTGTTATTTATGAACAAGGGGAATGACGACAATTTTTAGGGAGTTGGGGTGAAATTGCCGTAACCAATTTGCTAATGTTTTGAGTTTTTCAAATTCAAACATTCAAAAACAAATATACTCAAATCCGGCAAAGAAAAAAAAAAAAAATATTACGAAACATGATTAAGACAAAAAGTGCTATTTAATGTTTGTTAAATTTGTTTTTTTTTTCTCAAAAAATTATTTTTACAATGCATACTTTTACATTTAGTGCAGTACACTACACATTTATAATGCATTATTAGAGAGGGAAAAAAAGAAATTTATACATCGTCATCTCCTGAACAAATTAAATGCACAATATATTGAGTAATGCATCATATTTATAATGCACAAATTAATGCAAATTTCAATATTTATAATGCACAGATTTCAATATTTATAATGCACAAATTAATGGTCATTCTTTTTAATTTATTTATTTGAAGTATTATAATGCATAAATTTTGAAGTTATGATAGTTGATTTATCAGGTGTAATGCATTTTTAAAAAATAATGTAATGCATTATGAGAACATGCATTTCTTTGTAAATTATATTGCACTGCACCTTTGGTTATAATGCAATTAGGGAAGTGTTATAATGCACTGGTTAAAATGCATTGATTACATTATGATGCATTGGTTATTGAGTTATAATGCAATTAAAAGTATATTATGATGCTTCTAAAAAATACGAACAAGTTAAAACAAATAGATGATAAGATATTATTCAATTTTCTAAGTTGTCAATTTCATTTGATTATATAATTCATTTATAATTTTATGTATAATACACTCCTTTGACTAAAATTTAATGAAAAAAGAATCTCAATAATGCATAACGGTTGTTTATGTAATGCATGTCTATTGTTATATAATGCATTATATTAAAAAATGATAGAGAAGAAATAAGAATGATAATCTAAAAGAGTGTAGCACGAGTAGATCTAATAATGAATAAAAATAAAAATAAAAATATTTATAGATGGTAAGAATTTAATTAAAACATGACAACAAAAACTGACCATAGATATATAAAAATGTATGGCTAAGATCACTTCGTATTTCTTACAGAAAGACTCTTTTTTACATGATCTTCTCCCTCTATATATATATTGTTTGGATGAGATTAGGATGAGAATAAGGAATTGATTGATTAAATATGATATACTTAGAACTAGTAGTGAATATTAATCATCCGATTGAACATTTTAACATTTTGAACGGGTGATATAAGCATATGGCATATTTGTATGCAATCAACAGTTCAAAAAAACATGTACAATGACTTTTTATTAGATTAATGTTCATCTGTCCACCAACACACGACTAATGTAATAATGCCACATATTAAGAATTTTATTATAAATATATACTTCAAAAACTAAACCTATCTAACAAAAAAATCAATAATCCTAAATTAATTCGGTCCATGCATGTGGTATTGTAAAATCACAGATAAAAACATTAATTTTGTCAACAGTGAATATGAGATCGGTATTGCTTCTTTTATTAAGACGGGTCCGAAATAATATAAGTATATGAAATAATGCTAAAATACAACATCTTATAATGCTAGTGTTCAAAATTTAAAGTCATCAATGTATAGTGCTACAATATATATATATATATATATATATATATATATATATATATATATATATATATAAACTTAAATAGCATTAATGCAATAATTTTAATTTTTTCTATATGCATGGTTATTAAGTTGGTATTTGTTTGCACATTAGAAATTGGGATACGATATAAATTAATGTATACTATTATGAATCCAATTTCCAAACTTAAAACGAAATTTGAATTACGAGAACAAAAAATGGAATCGAATAAATATACATGAATGTGTTAATCAATGTGTGTATGTGTGTGTGCATGTACAACCTATAGTTTGACCTCATTGTGTTGAAATAATATAGGATGAGAGAAGCTATAGAATCAAAGTACACACTACAAAATCCTAAATGCAAGCAAAACAAATTTATTTACCATCTTTCTTTCGATTCCTCTTCTCTTTCTCTTCTGTCAAAAGATTCTAAGTAGAGTGTTGAGATTGAAAAAGAGAGAGAGAGAAAGAGAGCCCTCGATTCTTACGTGTGTTTTGTCTTACCTCACTACTAAGCAATGCCAACTTCCTATCACACAGATTCATGCATGCACGTCAGAAAACAACCAGCCCAAGTAATTTCAACATTTATTTATTTAATTAATTTGATCCTCAAATAAATAAATAAAAACATTATGTATGTAATTTGTTTTGTTGTGTACTTATTTGTTTGTAATTATTGACACTTCACTGATTAAAAATCCTTGGGCAGAGATCCTCCCATTTTCACCCTCAGGTGCTAACTGTTGTTGTCCCTTAGTTTGTCAGTATATATGTATATACACTGCTCTTTTCCTCTTTCCTCTTTCTACACTATTTCTAATTTCCTGCTCTTTTGGAAACACCCATGTTTCCATTAATAAATTATAATTTGTGTTTAATTATGGGTCAAAATGGAAAGTAATTAATATCTACAGAATTGACAATGTAAAGAAAATTTACGAGTACTATGTGAGATTGGATGCGATTCGGATCCTCTATTGTAATTACGTGTTGCATTTTTTATTGTAATAACATAGGGTCGTATCGTGTCATAAATATTTCCAAAATCAACACGTTTTGTTTATGGAAATCTTTAATTATCATTGGTTTCGTAAATGTTTATAACAGGTGGTTACTATCTATCGTTGTAATAAGAGATACAACATGGAATTGCAATAAAAGATCCGAATCGAATTGGACGATGCCATAATAGTAATTTATTCGATTATTGTAGAAATAGAGAGATTTTTTTAGCAGAAATCAAGAAGAAGAAAGTTAAATTAGATATTATGATTAGTGAAAAATGATGACATGATAATTGATAGTAGTAATTAATTAGAGGGGCAAGAACAATATACTTTGAGTAGCTTTAAGCATGGTTTCATGTGGTATTTTTTCCCTTTTGGCTTTATTCTTGGGGCTAACCTCTCTTTAAGCAAAGATAAATGCTTGGAATAACGAGACACGTAAATATATTCCCATTTCATGCTATATTTTTATTTGACTTGGGGTCATCTACACTCATTTTAGTGTTCCAATTGTGTACCGAATTTTAATTTCTACTAGTTTCATACTATACTTTTATTCAACAATTTTAATTTATAATATTTTAGTTTAATTTTATAATTATTTTCTAGGATTCACCCATCCAATTTAGGGTTTATAATTATTTTTTAGCATTTAATTTCAATTTTATTAGCTAAAATAAGGTTGATAAATCCAAAATTAGGGTACATTATTTTTTTTAAAAATTATTTTTTTATTTTAAAATTTTTACTATGATTTAATATAATACGTCAATTTTTATTTTTATAAAAATCATTATAAAACTAATAAAAATTAATATTCGGTACATGGTTGGAACATGAAAGTGGGTATAGAGAATACCATTCCTTTTTATTTTGGAGGAGAGAACAAAAAAAAAAAAAAAACCTTATGTCCCTCTCCCAAACTAATGAGCATCGGCCACGTGGCACCGCATGAAGAGTTAAACTTTTTTTCATAAGAGAAAGAAAAACAAAAATCAAGAAAAAGAGGTTTGTCATTTTTAAGATGATCTTCATGCCAAGAAAAGCATAGTGAAGGCCCAAATTATTAAATTAAAGCACCACTCTCTCTCTCTCTCTCTCTCTTGATCAATAATCAATTGAAGATCTTTTCTCATCTTTCTCCCATCAGTTTGTTTGCAGCTGTTTGTGTCCTTTCGGAGCCAAAAAAGAAATTGAAGCTCAAAATACAGCTGCACTTTCAAATCAATCAGAAATGAAAATTTTCTTTTGTGGGATTGGATTGGATTGTAGTATCTTTTCATCTTTATCTGTTTCTTATGTAGATTTTGCCAAACCGGCGTGCCACGCTTTTAAAATAGGCGAAAATATATGCTACACTAAATTTCACACATATCAATATGTACATGTCTTTATATTATAAGAAGTTTTACGTAATATTTAAATCCTAAAATATGTTCACTTCATTAAAAATATTTTGGACTGTCTAAAAGGTCTATTTATTTTATCAGAAATGCTACACATTTTTTCAATGCATGTGTTCAAACCGTAAACATGAAGGTTTCTACCAGTTTTCTCTAGTCTGAAAAAATGAAGAGGCTGAAGTTCCATAATATCGATCGTGCAATGTATTAATTTGGGAAAAAAAAAAAAAAAGTTTATGGAAATGCATGAAAAAGTAAATATATTGTTGAAGATTAGACTTAGTTTTAACGTTTGGAATGTTCGTTTTTCCGCATGCGCAGTCAGGAAACTGTGACGTGAAAGAAATTTATTTATTCTCTTTTATTTTTGCTGAAATAAAAGTTGATTAGAAAAGTTAATTGTGGATGATCAAGCTGTAAAAGTTACTCCTAGTAGTAGATCTCAATCCTCTCTCCAACTCTTTCCCCAGTCCCAAAGGCTTCGATGCTTTGATTATATGCTTGCCTTTTCAGACAAAGATTAGAACTCTCTGCTACTAAGGATTTGTTAAAAGAAGTGATGTTACTAGTGTTAATAAGAGAGAGAGAGGAGAGTTTAGTTTATTGCTACATAGTCAAGTGCTTAAAACGTACCGGCTGTGAGGGTGGTGTATCCCCCGCCTATGAATATCATTGTTAAGTGTAGCTCAAATTACTTTATACCAATCTTGTCAATACAAAAAATTTATCTGCTAAAATTAAAATATATATTATTTACAATCATTTTTATAATTTTATAAATCTAAGAAAAATGGTAATAATTTATCTAATATTATTCATGTCACTCATATATGTTTATATTTTTTTAGAATAATATATATATATATATATATAATCAGTGGCGGACGCAGGATTATGAGCAAGGAGGGTCAAATATTATACTCCCCCGTCCTCTATTTCTTGAGCATTTTTTTTACACGTGTTTTCATGCGTTTTGATGATAAATTTTAAAATTAATTTTTGAAGTATTGTTTGTACGTGATACTACGAGTGTCGTATGATCTCGTAAAAGAAAAAATATTTTAAAAATTTATTTTAAAACCCATCATCAAGACACGTGGAAACGAGTACAAAAAAAAGTTCAAGAAACAGAGGACGGAGGGAGTACTGTATTAAACAAAATTAAATATAAACTTTTACAACAAAATATATCATCTATAAAATTTTATTTGCAATATTTTTGATTAGCCATATTTTCAAACTTATGGCAATAACTTCATTAAAAACACAAATAAATATATTATTTTCAATATAGACTATCAAATTATCATGTATCCATTTATCATTGGTTGCAAAAGTCGTTTCTTCACAATCTTCCTAGCCGAGAATGTTGCTTTTGTAGAAGTCATTCCAATCAATTATATCAAGGCTAAATTAATAATTAGGGATATAACATCAATTTTTTTGTGATTTTAATTTTTCTATATATATTTAACATACATTTGAATATCATAATAATATTATGGATATAATAGGTATCTCATGTCAAAATACAAGGGAGGTCAATTGACCTCCCTTGGCCACACTTGCCTCCGCCAATGTATATAATATGACAAATGTTTAAGCCTAACGTAAAATTATAGAGTTTAATTTTCCACTAATAATTGATTTTTACTGAAAAAGGATCAAAACTACAACCAAAAAAAGAAGAAGAAAAAAAATCCCGAACCCAATTGGCAATGTGATTATAGTTTTAAAATTATTGCATCAGCCCAAAATCTGATTTCTTGAAACAACATATAATTAAAGTTTATATTTAAATATTGAGAGGCAAAAAAGAAAGAGAAATAAAGAGGGAGATTAGAAGTTTTTGGACTGCAGATATCAACTAACTTGCCACATGTCATGATATAATTTTCTAAGCGAGAGTATGATTGAATCCCAAGAGAGAGAGAGAGAGAAATGTAACCTTTTACATTTTTTGCATGCCTGGCTTTAAATAGCAGACGGAGAAATAGAAATGGAACCCTTTAACATTTTTTCATGCCACATACCGACATACGTATATTTCTTTTCATGTATTTGAAACCCTTTCACAATATTTCTCATTGACTATGTCAAATCTATGATCACCTAATTAATAGCTTGTGAATATATATATATATATATATATATATATATATATATATATATATATATATATATATGTGAGAACTAGGAACTTATCTTAGCCCTTGATTTTGATAGATCGAATGGTGTGGATAAAACCTTATAATTATATATCCACGTTTTTTCTTCCTTCTTTTATTAATTGAATGGGCCTTTTAGTAATTATAAAACCAAGCTTAACCGTAAATCCTGATTTTAAGCATGATTCACTCTTTAAAATTGGTAGAAAATCCTCTAATTTTAGTTAAAATCGTGGTGAGAGAAAATTAACATTAATTGTTTGAAAGCAATGAAATTAATACTACTTCTTAGTGCGGAAGGAAGGAACGATGGTAAATTATTATGATTTAACGAATAAATAATTTAATTAGTATATTAGTACAAAGTTATTAATTTTTAATTCATGCTTTTTTTTAATTTTTTCATGTTTTTTTAGTGTTAAGTTCATGCTTCTTTTAATTTTTTTCATTTCTTTTAGTGTCAATTTCATACTTTTTTAGTTTCGATTTCATGCTTTTGTAATATTACTTTCATGCTTTTTTTAGTGTGTTTTTTAAATATGATTTTTTTAGTGTTGATTTCATTGTTTTTTTTAAAAAAAAATTCCATGCTTTTTTAGTTTTGATTTCATGCTTTTTTAGTTTCAACTTCATGCTTAAATAGTTACTATATGATGTTAAAAATATTTACTGATAAACTTTTATTTTATATTCAAATTATGCTTTTACGGTTGTTTTGTGTTATTAGTGTCCCCCTTTTGATGTTTTGGGTGTTATTAGTTGTTTTTGAAAAACTAGACCCTAACCCTGGACAAACCCTTAGGAGTTTTATATCTAATGTCCCGCTTTAGGTGGTTTTGAGTTTATTATCTAGTTTCATGCTTATTTGCAAAAAAAACATAATTAGATATATAAAAAAGCATGAATGGATATCTAAATAAGCGGGATTTTACGGTTTTCACGAATAGAATGGTTCTCATAAGAACTCTCCCATATATAGTAGTTTTGGGTGTTATTAGTGGTTTTTTTGAAATTAGACTTTAGCCCTGGACAAACCCTTAGGGGTTTTATATTCAGTGTCCCACATTTGGTGGTTTTGAGTTTATAATCTAGTTTCATGCTTATTTGCAAAAAAGTATAATTAGATATAGAAAAAAGCATGCAAAAATATCTAAATAAGCGGGTTTCTACGGTTTTCACGAATATAATGGTTTTGAATGTTATTAGTGGTTTTTTTTTCAAAACTAAACCCTAGCCTTGTAAAAACCCTCACAATTTCTTATGCTTAATTAGTGTTAGTTTTATACTTTTTTAGTGTTAATTTCACGCTTCTTTTAATTTTTTTCATGCTTTTTTTAAATTTTAATTTAATGCTTATTTAGTGTTAATTTCATGTTTTTTTAGTTTTGATTTCATGCTTTTTTAGCTTTGATTTCCTGTTTCTTTTTTTTTTTAAAAATCATGTTCTTTTAGTGTTAATTTCATGCTTTTTAGTGTTGATTTCATGCTTCTTTCAATACTATCTTTTTCATATTTTTTAAGTATTAATTTCATGTTTTTTTAGTGTTAATTTTATGTATTTTATATATTTTTTTTCATGCTTTTTAATAAGCTATACATATATTTTAAGCTTATTTATTACTCCTAAAAGTATCGCTTATGTTAAAATTCTACAATACAATTATATAAATTATTCATTCAATTATACTTTCATTATTTGTCAAATTCTATTTTCCTTTTTATATTGGAATCATTACAATCCTAAGTAAATTAAAATAAAACATTAAATCATTGTCAATAAATATAATTATGCGCCATGTACGTGAATCAAAAAAGGAATAAAACAATCTAATTATGGTTGCCAACAAAATTCCATAATTATAGGGCATGCGGTTACACATATAGACAAAATTACCCTCTAACTTATTAAATATGGCAGTTATCAAATTAAATCATAATTTTCGATAATAATTCACAACCACAGGATTTAAAAGAATAGATGGATAGGATTGGTTCTTAGTTTTCATCATTTGAAAGATTCTTACATGAACCACACTATATATATATATATATATATATATATAGTTTAGAAAAATAAATATATTATTACGACTTTGATAAAATTGGGCGAAAATAGGACTGTGATAAGCCAGTTTCTACTTTCTAGCACTAAGAAATTTTTAATGGATTAAGAAAAACTAAATCTACATATAATTGCATATAAGGCATGGGGGATTTTATTCATAGCCCCCATTTTTCTCTCCATAGCCACAATTTTAATTAAAATTATATTTTTTTTGAATTGACTAGTTTACCCTTATAGCCCCTAACCATTTAAAACCTACCTCCCCTCTTCTCCAAACATGAAGACGAAGATGAACAAGATTGCATTGCATAACTCCCCACCTCCTAAATTCTGGATTGATAAGAAAAAAGAGTGTAGCCTCTATCATTGATAGGATGTGGCCCAGAAAAAATAGAAGTGAAGCCCAATATCAAGCCCAAGAGAAATTAGGGTTAGGGTTATATAAATCCTCTATAAATAGAGGAAAAAAACCTTGTAAAAGGGGACGGAAAGTATTCGAATAAAATTCATACTCTTGCTCCGTTGACGTAGATCTCACAAAAGATCGAACCACGTAATTTTCTGGTGTTCTTTTACATTCTCTCTACGCTATTTAATTTCCCCAAGAAAATCATGAATCAACACTGGCGCCGTCTGTGGGAAACGATCAATTTGTGTTTCAGATCAAAAAATTTCTTTGGGGATTTAGGCGCAGAGAATGAAAAAAAAAATTGTTGAAGCATCTATGTCGTTTGGGAGAGAGAGAGGAGTTAAGGAGAGAGAAGGGAGTGGGGCGAAAAGGACAAACACGTTCAAATTGGTAAAGCAGCGGCGGCGGACGGAACCGCTGAGCAGCACCCCTCCCTCGCTGAAGCAGCAGCGGACAGAGTTGTTGTACGCAGCCCAGCAGCACCTCTCCCACGAGGAAGGCACCGCCGCCACTCCATCGACGTCCCCGTAGCCCCCACGAAGAGCAGCCGAGCTACCAACGCCGAGCTGCGCCTCCGCCACGAAAGCGACGACGTTGCACCTGCACCAGCAGCAGGCCGAGCTGCACAAGCAGCACCGCCGAGCTCCCCGTCGAGCTCCCTCGACGATCTGCGAGCTGACATCGCAGCAGCACCGCCCCCGTCGAGCTCCCTCGACAAGCTGCGAGCTGACGTCGCCGCAACACCGCCGAGCTGCGAGCCGACGTCGCAGCAGCACCGCCGAGCTCCCTCGAGCTGCGAGCTGACGTCGCCGCAGCACTGCCGAGCTTCGAGCCGACGTCGCAGCAGCACTGCCGAGCTTCGAGCCGACGTCGCAGCAACACTGCCGAGCTCCCCCAAGCTGCGAGCTGACGTCGCCGCAGCACTGCTGAGCTTCGAGCCGACGTCGCAGCAGCACTGCCGAGCTCCCCCAAGCTGCGAGCTGACGTCGCCGCAGCACTGCTGAGCTTCGAGCCGACGTCGCAGCAGCACTGCCGAGCTCCCCATCGAACTCCCCTGACGAGCTGCACCGCGACACCTCCGACAAGCACCTCCGCTAAGCAGCAGGCCTAACTCACCCGCGCCATGCGCGACGCCACACCCGCAGCTGCATGCAGAGCTCGCCCACGCCGAGTTGCCGACTCCGAGCTGCCGAGTACGCCGAGTCAGCAGCACCACCGATCTGCACTCAACGAGCTGCAGCCACCTCTAGGCCGGGCTGCGAGCCGACGTCGCTTCGCCGCGCCGGGCTGTAGCCGGGAAGCAACACCTCCATGCCGAGCTTCACTCACGAAGTCGAAGGCGACGACGTCATGAACGCCGGGTTGTAGCCGAGAAGCAGCACCTCCATGCCGAGCTTCACTCACGAAGTCGAAGGCGACGACGTCATGAACGCCGGGCTGTAGCCAAGAAGCATCACCTCCATGCCGAGCTTCACTCACGAAGTCGAAGGCGACGACGTCATGAACTCCGGGCTGTAGCCGAGAAGCATCACCTCCATGCCGAGCTTCACTCACGAAGTCAAAGGCGACGACGTCATGAACGCCGAGCTGTCGTGATTAAGGGTAGCCGAGCTGCACCGATGCCGAGCTCGCGCCGAAGCGCGACTCCGTCGAAGAGATGACAAGCTGAACTCGACGAGCTGCGACACCTCTGCCGAACTCCTCCGCCGAGCTCCCCGTCGAGCTCTCCCGACAAGCTGCAAGCCGATGTCGCCGCAGCACTGTCGTGCGCCTCCACCGAGCCCCCGAGACGACGCCGCAGCTGTAGCACCTCTGAGCTCCCTATCGAGCAGAGCAGCCGAGCTATGAGCCGACGTCGCCGAAGCACCGTCGAGCTCGCCCGTCGCATAAGTATCGAGCTGCAGCCACCTCGCCCCGGCCGTAGTGCAGCACCGCCAAGCTGCACCTACGTGGGCCGACGTCACCACAGCAGCCAAGCACCGACGAGCTGCACAGCCGAGCTCCTCTGTCGGGCCCCTCGCCGAGCCGACGCAGCCAAGCACCGCCGAGCTGCACCACCTCCGAACCGAGCTATCGCGACGAAGGGCAGCCGAGCTGCACTGATGTCGAGCTCGTGCTTCGACCGACTCCATCGTATAAGTGCCGAGCTGCACTCGATGAGCTGCAGCCAAGTGCTCTCAAAAGCCAATCCTCGTCTCACGACGAGCTGCAAGCCGACGTCGCCGAAGCACCGCCGAACTCCCCATCGAGCTGCAAGCCGACGTCGCCGAAGCATCGCCAATCTGCGCTTTGCAACCTTTCGAAATTCCGAAAATTAAATTTTCGATGAATTTTCTACACAGCTCGACCCCAGCCAGGGGCTCTGCCCCTTGGACCCCGCCAGGGGCTGCCGCCCCTTGGACCCCGCTATCGGGGGCGCTGCCCCCGAACCCCCGCCATGCCGACGTCGTCGCTGAGGCACCACCGAGCACCGAGCCAACATTGCCACGAAGCTTCTACATCGAAGCATGACGCCGACCTCTCAACGCCGACTCATCAAGAAAAGCCCCGAGAATGTCTTCTCGCGAAAGGTCAATTCTTAATTCTAATTTCTTTTATTAGTTATATATATATATATATATACTAAAGCCAATCCTCGTCTCACGACGAGGAAGGGCTACCTAAAATTTAAACGCGCGTAGGGAGACCACTCCTATCGATAAATTCGACAAACAAGGAACACGAAAGCCGAAACTTCTTCTTTAGATGAAGTGGCTATGAAAGCCGAAACTTCGTCTTTAGATGAAATGGCTAATCGAAAGCCGAAACTTCATCTTTAGATGAAGTGGCTAATCGAAAGCCGAAACTTCATCTTTAGACGAAGTGGCTAATCGAAAGCCGAAACTTCATCTCTAGATGAAGTGGCTAATCGAAAGCCGAAACTTCATCTTTAGATGAAGTGGCTAATCGAAAGCCGGAACTTCGTCTCTAGACGAAGTGGCTAATCGAAAGCCGGAACTTCGTCTTTAGATGAAATGGCTAATCGAAAGCCGAAACTTTGTCTTTAGAAGAAGTGGCTAATCGAAAGCCGAAACTTCATCTCTAGACGAAGTGGCTAATCGAAAGCCGAAACTTCATCTTTAGAAGAAGTGGCTAATCGAAAGCCGAAACTTCATCTCTAGACGAAGTGGCTAATCGAAAGCCGAAACTTCGTCTTTAGAAGAAGTGGCTAATCGAAAGCCGAAACTTCATCTTTAGACGAAGTGGCTAATCGAAAGCCGGAACTTCATCTTTAGATGAAGTGGCTAATCGAAAGCCGAAACTTCGTCTCTAGATGAAATGGCTAATCGAAAGCCGAAACTTTATCTTTAGATGAAGTGGCTAATCGAAAGCCGGAACTTCGTCTCTAGACGAAATGGCTAATCGAAAGCCGGAACTTCGTCTCTAGACGAAGTGGCTAATCGAAAGCCGAAACTTCATCTTTAGATGAAGAGGCTAATCGAAAGCCGAAACCTCGTCTTTAGATGAGGTGGCTATTTTAAAGCCAGAACTTCATCTTTAGACGAAGTGGCTATTTGAAAATCAAAACTTCGTCTTCGAACGAAGTGGTTAACTTAAAGCCAAAACTCCGTCTTCAAACGAAGTGGCTATTTCAAAACCGAAACTTTATCTTCGAACGAAGTGGTTAACTTTAAGCCAAAACTTCGCCTTACAACGGAGTAGAGCTATTTAAAAGCCTAAACTCGTCTAAGCGAGCTAGCATTTCGACTTCATCGAAATTCCAATTTCGATGGGGCAAGGCAATTCAAGTTCGACCTCAAATCACACCCTCACTTCTATGTCTTTTTGGGGAGGGATGTGATAGGATGTGGCCCAGAAGAAATAGAAGTGAAGCCCAATATCAAGCCCAATATCAAGCCCAAGAGAAATTAGGGTTAGGGTTATGTAAATCCTCTATAAATAGAGGAAAGAAACCTTGTAAAAGGGGACGGAAAGTATTCGAATAAAATTCATACTCTTGCTCCGTGGACGTAGATCTCACAAAAGATCGAACCACGTAATTTTCTGGTGTTCTTTTACATTCTCTCTACGCTATTTAATTTCCTCAAGAAAATCACGAATCAACACTGGCGCCGTCTGTGGGAGGACGTAGATCTCACAAAAGATCGAACCACGTAATTTTCTGGTGTTCTTTTACATTCTCTCTACGCTATTTAATTTCCCCAAGAAAATCACGAATCAACAATCATCAATCGAATTTCTAATATATACTGTAATATTTTTTTTAGGATAGTTGTATAATTGAGTTTAAAGAATAAATCTAGAGAAACCACACGATACAAAGTGAGGTTAAAGTGAAAAGAGTCTTAATTTTGCAATATTGATTTCGGTAAAGAGTAACCATAGCATGACTTTTAAAAACATGAATTGCATCTGCAGAAAACAATCCTTAGATCATTATTTCATTCCGGTATGGATTATTGTATTAATTACTTATTGATCAATCTCCAGTCTTAAAATCGACAATAGATTTGTCTCATTAATTTGTGAACAAAAAGCATAAATCATTTTTGTTTTGGTTTCTTTTATTTCGTATATTATGTGAGAGAAGAGAGAAAAGGTTACAGAACATCTGCGCCGTTGAAGGGCTGGAAACGGAACGTGGCTACAGGGGGTAAAACAGAAAATTCAACTAATAATTCTAATTAATTTAAAGATGGGGGCTATACAGAGAAATTTGGGGGCTATGAATAAAATTGCCCATAAGGCATTTCTATTGGAAGGAAGTTAATGGACATCTTACGATAAATAGGGTTTTCCATCGCTAAACAGGCCCAATATTTCTTAATTGGGAGGCTGGGCTTTTGGGCTGAGTGGGCCCCATAGATATTCAGCTGTTAAAGTCTAGAATTGCATTCAAGAGCTAATTTTTGCATTTAAACCACCATAAATCGTAGTCCTAAAACAGACCATGGATTAACTATAACTTAATAATTAGATAAAAAAAATCATCTCACCAAGTCGACACAATAACAATTACAATGAGCTGAAAGTATCTCTATTTCAAAATTAGTGAACCATGGATAGAAAAATTCAATCCAGATTATATATTGCATGTTCCATATTAAATATTCCCATAAATAAAAATGTTGATTTATGAAATGTTTCTTAACGATGATCGTCATCTAAAGTTGCAATAACAATATAAGTATAATTCGAAGATGTAATAGAAGATAAGTCCCATTTACTAATTCCTTAGTTCCTTTGAGAACACGACTCAAAACAAGACCTCAAAACAAAATACAAGAACAAGAGAAGAAATTGGGAAAGCTATTTTTTGTTGGAAGGAGTTCCGCCCCTAATAGATTGCCAGAAAACAGGCCAATTCTTCTTAGCCTCACTCCAACCCAAGAGCGACCCTTCCCTCAATGGATCCCAACTAGCCGACACTATTCCATAGCTCACCCCCAAAAGCGCTGTCCCAAAGAACACAAACGATACGATGAAGGGCACCCATGTCGGAACATCGATCTTCAATCCAACTTTAAGATAATAGAAGAATGGGAAGAACAAGAGCCCTATGAAGAGTGGGATTCCTACTGACAGTCCCATTCTGCTCATCATCCTGTTCGTCACTATCTCAGGAATCACGCCTTCTTCGTCTTCGTCTTCGTCTTCATCTTCGTCCTCGTCTTCGTCTTGGCTTTCATAATTCTTCTTTGGTTTCTTGGGCTTTTTCGCTTTCCTTGGGGTGGGTCCGAAGCCTTTGGGAGAATTTAGAGTGGCTGAGATTTGTTTGAGGTGGGAATGGTTTTTGGGGAGTGTATGAGAGAGAACTGGAAATTGGGGTGTGGTTTTGGGTGAGGTTAGTGAAGGTGGTAATGATAAAGGAGTTGCTCTTGCGTAGGCATGGATTCCCATGATTTGATCCCTACTGTTTTTCCTTGCTAGCTACATGTATTTTTGGTTATTGGAACGGTTGGTTGAGAGGGAGAGATGGAGGGAGTCATGTTATTGAAAGGAAGCTTATCTTGTAGAGAGTATAGCATATTTACTATAATACCCCTGAAGCATTTTCAAGTTTGATGGACTCATTGTGGGAAATTCTACCGTCTTACATTATCCCATAGCCCCAGCCACAATTATAAAATTTAATTTTCTAATTATTTGATTTGAAATTCCAACATAGTAATGCACCAACTTCAGTTTCTCTGCTAAAGATCCCAAAACGGCTCTTACATGAAGGAAGAAGGAAGCTTACCTG
The DNA here is from genome assembly GCA_001642375.2 of Mentha longifolia. Lineage (NCBI taxonomy): Eukaryota > Viridiplantae > Streptophyta > Magnoliopsida > Lamiales > Lamiaceae > Mentha > Mentha longifolia. Next base: position 8,042,707 of record CM038118.1, read on the forward strand.
TCCTGTCAAATATGAATTAAACCGGAATAACTCTCAGTCTCATGTATAATCGTTGCACATACACGAAGAGGGTTACAAAGAAACGATTTTAACTAAGTCATCATTACAAGAAAATGCACTAAGTAGCACTAGCTGTTATAGACCCTCAGATTCTATTCACAATTTCCAGCAATATTTGCATTTGAATCCTGTTGAATAGACAATAATAAGCACAAACTTAATGCATATAATTGCAGCTATTGATCTACTTAAATCAAAATCTCGGCTACTATGTGATAAAAGATGTTATGCCAAAAGTGCCATGAAGAAGCTGAAGTCATTAACTCATAATGATAGTATAAGGCAAGCACAAGAAATCTTTGAAGGCATCTTACCTTAGAAATTCAAGCTGTCAAGCTGCAGTTGATGAGATCCCAAAACGGCCCTTGAGTGAACAAATGCTTTTCTCAGAACTTTTCACTAGCTCGGGGATAGATGTCTTACAAACTGAAACACTCGCATATACACATATCGCATTAGAAATATAATCAGTAGTTCACTTTGTCCATTCATCTAGCATACAAACTGAAAAGATATATGCAGCTTTGCAGGGAAGTGTCCTCTAGGCATGGAAGAGCATATGCATCAGTGTTATACTAGACTTCGAAAATATTGCCTGCCTAGGTTGTTAAGTTTCGAACGTGATGCATCAAAAAATTGTAGTGGAGATATGTGATAGACCATGAAAAAAGGGGAACACGGATCTGATTGTACATAAGTGCTAGGTAGGTGATGATTCAACATAACTTCTTGTAGAAGAGAAACAAACTTACGGCGAGATGCAGTGGCCTGTGCTTCTGCTATGAACTCAGCATATGAAGCCTGAAACAAATTATATAAGGTTATACAGATAGAAGCCAAGACATAATGGGCAATGCATAACTGGAGATTTATAAGAAACATATATATATTTCTTAAATTAAGAAAGGGGGTTCCCACCTTCATTGCTTCTCTACCTTCATTGATTCGATCATGCATCTTCTTATATTCTTTCTCTGCCTCATCCATGACTCGCTGACATTCTTGAGTCTGAACCTGTTCAAACAACAGATATGCAGACATACACTCACGTGTCAGAGAATATCTTATACTTGAAGCACAAGATGTTACACATCAACTGAGCTTTTAGTACATCACAGGCGCTATTTCCTGCTCACAGAAATTGAAGGACTTATATAATAGGAGTACACTGTACGTATAAAAGAGAAGATGTTTACTAAGCTCACTATTGACCTCAAATCCTATGTAGGTCTGGATCTACTGATAATGGTAAAGCCAAACATGCTCATATAGTCCATTAAATTTCTTGCAATCCAGTGTGATAATGTGAAGTTCAGTCACAGGCATATAAAAATTTACTAATAATCAAAACTTGAGATAAATGATAATGATCTCCAGCATTATCAGTGCATGGTAAAATCGTATGTTCAGGTTTTCATACATCCTTGCATGGTAATATAATGCTCTACACGCGATGCAAACCAAGGCACAGTACCAAGCTTGGATTACTCGGTCTTTGGGAAAACTCTTAAGAGTCCAAAATTCCAGATAGTGTCAGCAAGAAAAATGATGGTTTCTTCACAAAAACAAGCTCTCATAAACTTCATCGCTAAAAGATTTAACGCTCCAAGCTTGGTATAGGATATAGATGACGTTTATGCATTTTTCAACACGCTCTCCAACATTTCTACAATTGATAACAAAAAACAAGTACTCATCTGTAACGTTAAGACCTGGACATATTGAATCAAAACTTTATTGATCTTACATCATTAAGCCACGCAACAGCAAGCTCACGTATTAACATGAAATTACCAGAGCAGAGACATTACAACACGTACAGAACAGCAGATCTTCAGAGAAAACGATTCTTAACAAGTAATGGTTTCATTAGAACTGACGAACATTGTTTGTTCTGCAGAGTAAGGATCATACATAGAGAATCAACTGTATCGACCAGTCTCAGATCATAGATGATAAGAACAAATAAGTTACAGATAAACCAAACATATGAACGCCGATTAGGTATAGCATTCAATTTACGAAATACGGAGTATAAACGCACAGAACTCGACGCATATCCAGAAATAAGGATCATACATAAGGAACGCACGAAAATCTCATAGCATTTAGTCAATCATAGATTCATAATCATGCGAGATACAAAATTAGAACTAACAACGCGCAGAGCTTCCTGATGTACTGATAAAGCAAAAGGTATGAAATAAATTAATCTACGATTATAAAAAATAGCGATAGAAAGAGAACCTTGTAGCGTTTGTGCAGGCGAGACTTGGACGACTCCATATCCTTCAGAATTTCAGAATGCGATCTCTCCAGCTGATGCTTGAAGGAATCCATACCAGAAGACGCCAGCTCCTTCAGATCAGCGATTGTGCTCACATTTTTCAGCGAACGCTGCGGCGATGGAGAGAATCCAGTAGGCTGATTCCGCTTGGAGCCTGATGCGCCGGCGACGACGCTCTTGTTGCTCTTCTTTTTCAGCGACGAGGCGATTCCGGCGAACGCATTCAGATCGAAACCGAACTGCACTGCTGGAGACTCCGCCGGCGATGGACTCCTCGTCGCCGCCGCGTCCGAAGGTAGTGGAGGAGGTGATACTAGGAGCGCGGCGGCTGATGGCTTCTTCGTCGTTCTCTTCCTCATGGCTCTTCGCCTTTCAATTTTGCCCTGTTTTTGTGATTGAGAGCGTGGGAAGAAAATTTATAGTGGCGCGGGATATTTTGAGTTTGAAAAAGGTTTCCAAAATAAAATTAAAAATAAATAGACACGTAAGTAATACGCGGTCTAGTCACTCGAAGGTGGGTCCCGCACTCGGCCCATTTGCCGTTTCACTCGAGGGCCAATTTCAGCCTCACAGTGAACGAAAGCTACTGTATTCTCATCCATTTTCTGCCGTTTCTTTTTCAAGAGAAGAACTGAATCCTGCTCGCTCAGCTCAATCGCATTTATACAGTACTGCGCTCAATTCCAGGTTTTTCTCCTGATTATTTCATGATTATATAGAAGAATGAGCAATTGATTCCGTTTTCGCACCTTGGTTTTTCGTATTTGTGTTGATATTCCTACGAATTTCCCCTCTGAATGTAATTACAACTACTCACCTTGCTCAATTGTGTTTTCGATGATTTTCATGGAATTACGTTCGCTATTTTTACTCGTTTGGATTATAAATGTGATTCTGAAGGGAAGAAATGTGATTCTAATGTACTTGCAGTCAGTATTAGGTTTCTGATTGTTAGTGTTGTGATTTTCTGGAAAAATCTTCATCGAAATTTAAGTCATAAAGTGAAAATACTCATATGATGAGTTTTATAAGTAGAAAACCATTATTGAACCTGCTGTATATAGGTGGATCTTGTAACTAGAGTAGTAACTTGAGAATCTAACACCTACTATTTGTTACCAGCTTTATCTGAATCTATCGCATTGCGCTTGAATTTCAGGTAGAAATGATTATAAAGAATATGTTCAGGAGATATGAGAGGTGGAATCCAGTACATCCAACAATCGGATCCTTTTGGGGCGTCGGAATAGGCATTGGTTGTGGTATAGGATGGGGCCCCGGCTTCGGCCATGAGGTAGTAGGCTATGTCGGAGCTGGCTGTGGTGCTGGATTTAATGTTGGGATCACTTTTCTTGGTGTTGGCATTGGTTTTCCTTCTAATTACCTATTAACAGCCCCTTATAATGGTATGTTTTCATGTAGAAATTGTTTTATACCAGTGAATTGGTTGATTTCTGCAAGAAAATATGAACATGCGTGAAGTGTGTTGTTTGCAGAAGATGAGGGAACTTGATTCTGTACTGAACACTTTAGTCACTTTTTTAATGTTTATTTCAGCATTTTTGGCTGCGAAAAGGGGTTCATTAGGTATCATGGAAGATAGCTGGGGCACCAATAGATCAGACACCTCCTCCATACAAAAAAGTCAAGGTGCAATATTTTCTGGCTTCAACGTAAGAGATTTGCCTGCTGTGAGAAGCATGTTGTTTTCCAATACGAAACATATGACTGATTGCTTACATAAAGTGAGTGGAGGAGTTTTCCCTCTGGATAGAGGTATTGTGAACCTTACTTTCCTATTTGAAAGCCTTTTGAAAGCATTGTTGCTATATTCGTGTCGCAGATCACCATGGTTTAGGAATTGTGTGATTGTTCTAATATTCTTGTTCTGCAATGCTTAGGAAAATCTTGACATCAATAAACTATGAGGCTCAGTTTTTATTGTTTAAGCTTTCGATAGAAATAAGCAGCAAGATTGTGCTAGTTGCACTGTTGCAGAGTAGCTAAGTAGCTAATGACCTTTAAGCATCTCAACTAACTTTTCTCCATAAACTCTTTGAAGACTTGGACACTTGTTAATGACCATGATACTATAATTCTGGTGTAAGTAAATACATGTGGTCATTACATCCATATGCATCCATATAAACTAAGAATTTACTAGGAGAATAGAGTTAATATTATTTTCACTGGTTGAGGAACTGCGGATTGTGTTGCAGGTGGAAAGAGTCGGCTGGAGAACCCATAAAGGGAATTGCTCCCTTCAGTATGCTTCTTAAACCTCTGCTTCATGAGTACTATCTATTTGCATATAACAATCTTTTGGCGGAATCCTTCTGGCCCGATAATAGAATGAGGTTTTCCTTCATTTTTTTTACTAATATTTCTTTTGCTGCAAGTATAGAATTATAATTCCATGCTATTTCGAGTTCATGTTGAAAAATTGTGATTTTTGTAGTTATATATAGTTAGGCCTGATGTCCGAGCCACTTGTATATGTATTTTTTTGTTAATTTTACTGGCCTTTTTGTGAAGTTATCAGATGTCTATTCTGCTGTATGATTATATAACTGCTGCTGCAATTCGCTAAAATCAACTTATTGGTGAGTTCCCTTAATCTCACAGAATGCCAAGATGCATATTATAGAAAAACGAAAATTGCGCCAAAATCTAACTAGTATGGCAGTATCATTTTTGTTTTTTGATGCACAAAGAGACTAAAATTTTCTATAATATAATTTCTCACACTTTAAAAGTACTATTAAGTTCTAATGCATAGAAGTTGAAAGATGTTTTATTTTATTTTCAATACAAAAGGACTGAAATTTTTGTAATTACTTAAAATTGAGCTCAAATTTAGATTTGCATAAGAGCGTTTGGCTGAGGCAGGCGGACAGAAAGTGCTCCGACTCCGAGGAACTTAATAAATACTCACTCTTTTTCAGTGCAGATGAAACGTTTCATTATTTTAGACTTCGTACATATTTAACAAACGTCTCATCTTCATTGATGATTATAGTGTAATATAGATAATTTGTATATTAATATCTAGCCGCGATTGAAAATCCAGAAAATCTTCATTGTACATCAACTGTCGTAAATGACCATTTATTTTTTATTTTTATCTAGCAGCGACTAGAACGTTTGCTAACAAAATAATCATGTTCACAATGCCAATATGCTTTGTCTAAGGCACGTTAATGTTGAATTTTTTACCCTACAAAACTAGCAATAAGAAAATTCTAAAATCAACGTCTCATAATTATATGAGAAATGCTCCACATAATTAAAAATATATCTTAAATATATACTTTGAAAACTATTTCGTATCAGGAGTATAGAACGTAATCCAACTATCAACCCTAACCTGTGAGTATTGAACAATTTCACATCTGCATATACAGTATACACAAAGTGGTGGGGTTATGTATTATTTTGGAAAATTAACTACCAATATGAAAATTAATTTGCAGCTTGCAACCAAGCATAAATTTAGTGCACAACACAAATGTTTGAACCTCAATCACAGTTCATGAAATTTCGGCAGCCACTGCCTTATTCGAGCCGATAATCTTAATCAAGACAGAAGATGAGGACACTCATTCAAGATGTGCTGAATTCGAGCAGAAATTCAATTCTAAAACATACCGAGTCACCTAATAGAATGCCAAAATCAAGTTTCGCAACACGAAAATCTCATACAAGGGCAGCACATGCCATCAAAACGCACCATCAATCAGCATGCAACAGCCACAGAATGATGCTGTAATAGTCACGCTCTTCCTCCTTCAAGCATCTGCAAATTAGCCCGGTTAACCTATAGCGATCTTTTCAGAACAATTTAATACATGAGAGGTCTTGATTTAACTTACCCTGTGTGGAGTAGCCACTCGAAGAAAAACTGGTAGATGCCCTAGGAATCGACATTGAAAGCTGGGTAGAGGAGAAGAAGTTTTTGCTGGAGCCATCTTCATCATCGAGAGTGGACCATGATTCCTTAGTCGTGGGCCACTCACTAAAGAAAGGATGAACTGGATGCTGCTGATCCTGCTTTGCTGGGCCCGATGTCATGATCTCACTGCCCAGAAAGCAGTGCTGCCTTTGTTTCGACATAGACTCAAACGTATGAGGTATGTTTTGTTGAGTGGAGGATGAGGCGAGCAACTGTGAGTCGGATTTTTGCTTTAGCATAGAATTTGAAGAGAGTTGAGAGGGCATGAGTCGCCACGTGCCACCTCCTCCACTCGAGCCCAAACCAAGACTTCCGACACTTGCGGATGCTTCTGGGGAGAAACTGTTATCATCAGCTTCCGGAGTTGCTCCATGAACATACCTGCATATGCAACTTAGATGTCAAGAGCGAGCAGTGTCAAGTTTATCGAGTTGCAAATCAGATGCTGCAGTATGGAAGTAATAGTCACAAATCCAATTGGTTGATCCCAAAATGTCTTTTCCAGTATCATTTCCTTCAATATTTATGATATCCAATAGTCTATCTAGACAATGACAAGATGGATATTTTTTCTTCACATAACACCAAAAGATAGGAACATCTACACATATTGTTATAGAATATCTATGATCATATACATTTAGGTCCATTCATTTATCATCTCATCTCCACTTGAAGAACCCCACCTTGGAATCTCAAGGCTAACAAATGGGACTAGACATGGATGTCGAGTGACATTAGGTCCTATATTTGGAGTAGCAGCGAGTAAGCTGAAGCCTGAAGGGGATATTTGACCACAAAAGATTCGAATGACAAGACGAAAAGGTGGTGATTAAAATCAATACTTTGGTCTCCTACGTCTACAACACCGCAACTACAGTTTAATAAACAGGCACACGAAGACATTCACAAGAATTGCAGACAGCGGCGTGATGAAAGATAAGATTATTGTCTACATGAAAGTGACAGCCTATGGCAATAGAAACGTGATCTCATCACATATAGCACATTTCAAACCTAATCTATAGAGAGATTTGCAAACGAGATAGCATGCATCTTTCATGTTGCTATTTTTATATCCAATTATAACAGATTGAGATTACTGAGAATATTTATCCAGTGCATAAGTCGGGAAGCAGACATAAAACTTGCATGCTTGTTATATGTGGAGAGAGGGAGAAACAAATCATTATTGTAACAGTTGAAGACCAGCGAACTTTAGGGCCCGTAATCTATCTCTTAGTAAAATGGGGGCTGAAATGCAGATTGACATTCCATATATTTCATTTCAAGCACACTATTTCTTTCTGGCAGCAAAGTTGATCCTAGATTCAACATTGTAAGGGACCAAAGAGACCATCACACACGACATACACGAACAAAGAGTTTTCTCATTATTCTTCGTGCTATCTTTTTCTCTGACTCTAACCTTTCTGGGGAAGGGTAAGGCCCTATTCTTAAGCAATTAATGTTCTAACGCGGAATTAATCTCTTTTTAGATGAAAACAGTCAATATTCGCCTTTCTATGTTAGTTGGGGACAAAAGAAAAGATCAATCTAGGATTATCTAACGCCTAAATAGCAAATTACTTCCCTACAGAAACATAATGATCTGCTATTAGTTGATTAGTTCCAAAAGTTTCCAATATCGTATGCACTTGGATGCCTCAAGCAGGGAAATTGTTTTGCTCCTCTCATTATCTAACTTAATTATCAACAACAGAGCCCAGTTTTCTAGAAACTGCAAGCAAAATGTTTCAAGATAGTTATTTTTTCCTAACATAATGGTTCTTACTTGCTAATAGGATCCTAAGAAATCTAGAATTATCCCTGAGCATATAAAGTACCAAGTGTTTAAGGACTATGGATGATTTTGATAATTGACTAAGCTTAAACAGAACTGCCTGAAGTCCTTGTTCTCGATCCCGTATGAGATAGGCTCCATCTGCAGCTTCGTCGCACTGCTCCCAAATGATGATCCATCTGAGCTAGCAACAGAGTAGAACGGCATGTTCTGGAAGCTTCCAATGCCACTGCCACTGCCATGACAGCTTCCACTGTTATTAGATATGTGGGACATTGCAGTTGACGCGGACTGCGAAGTAGATTGGGATTCCACAGGCTTTCTTGAACGGTTGCGACCTCGGTGCATGTGTCGTTCGCAATATTTGGAGTCGGGGTGCGCATCTTTCGAGCACCTCCACTTCTTTCCATCAGTTCTACGACATCTCCCAGGCTCCGGGTCGAATTTTTTCCCATAATAGGAACAGTATCCCACTGCATCATGGAAAACCAATAAGTAAGCTCATGAAGTTAGATAACACATGTAAATCCCAGATTAGATGATAGGACAAAAGAAGCACAAGAAACTTAGACCATTCCTTTGACATGCTTCAAACCATTGAACATTTTTCTCATGACTAAACACACCTCTCATATTTTAGCCTCTAGATAACTATCATGCACAAGACTAGCTCAACTAAAGGAAGCAAATTCATGTGCTAGATTCTCTTCTGATCATTCCCTTTCATTCATAAAATCAGTAAAAGATAAGTCTTTAATTATAACAATCCATAGAATGAGCTTTAACTATGGAACTCACCAGTTTATAGATAGATAAAGCAATCACACGAGTAGTCCCAACAATCATAGGCTCAGTCACATTACTAGTAAAAAGATCATTTCTTTTGAAGCCTAGCATCACTTTTTTCTAACACATATACACATACAGAGAGAGAGAGAGAGAGGGCAAAGAGCAAGATGATTTTACATGAAGGATGATGAAAGAAACGAGCAGAGAGGGCATCAAAACTGCGTCGTATGGGCAAAACGAGGTCTGGTGGGACAGGCAAGCCAGCCATGAGGTACTTGTAAATCATGGCTTGGTGCTCCAGCTCCTGCCATTGCACTGCAGTGAATGGCGCCCTATAACCACCGTACCCCAGCTCCCCTCCGCTGCCTATCCCCACCGCCACCGACGATGATGTTGATCCACTCATCTTTCCACCCTCTTTACTTCCCACTCTTTTTTTCTTCTTCAATTCCACCCCTCCTCAACACCACTTTCAATTCCTGCAGAATCTGCAGCCATAATCAGATTTATACGCAGTCAGCTAAGGTACAAAAACGCCAAACATGCAAAGATCCATACTCTCTTAGAGCCCTAGTTTTATCATTTCTTTTATGCCTTTTCTTTTCAGATGGGGTAAAGGGGTTCAAGATCTCAACTCCGAGTTTCCATCAAAAAGCAGCTACACAAAGTAAAGGAAAAAAACACAGCTCACACACGCATTCTAACTGCTCGAAGCAAAAAAGCTGCTCACAAATTCACAAACTCGAAAAAGAAAAAGTCTAAAACAGAAAAAACACACAAAAACACACTTGCAGAGAGAGAGAGAGAGAGTGCGCATTCACCAACTGGTGCACAGATCTAGGGTTTGGCCAAACAGGGGACGCAGATTTCAGATAAACAGAGAAGGTGGTATGAAAAAAGCTGGTATAACAACAAAATTGAGAAAAAGATGGGAAATTTTTACCCAAGTACATACGAAAAAGAAAAGGAAACTGTAGCAATCCGAAGCTAACACAAATCAGGAACTGGTAGAGTGGCAAGTGAAAGTGCAACTATGGGGGCATCTTTACTCTGGGTTAAAGATTAAATCTTGAGCATAATATGAAGGAGGAATGAAAGTGGGGTTTCTGGGAATGCTGAGATTAGAGGGGACATGGGGGGCGGTGCGGGGGCAACATGGGATTGGGTGGAGGGGGGTGGGGGCCGAGGGGGGTGGGGGCCGAGGGGGGTGAAAATTATGGCGTTTGGTTGTGGTGGTGGTCCAATGATGTAACGCATCATGTGAAGATATGATGTCTAGTGTGCAAACCTTTGTCCTCAAGTTTTTTTTAGATTCCAAATGCTCGTATAAATCCAACCACTGCTTTCTTCCCACTGTGGGATCGAATTTTTGTATGGTTTGGGCAACTCTTATCTTCTTCTCTTCTTGTACTACTAGTAGACTAGATACAAATATCCTACTTTTCCTACCTTATTTAATGTTTTTCTGGATATTATCCGGGATTTAATTATTTGGTGTAATAGTTCCGTTGGTTTTTTCATTTTTCTTTATATTAATGTTGCTTTTCTTTTAGTTGCGAAATGAATTCATATCGAAACATATGGCAACACATATATTTAAAGACACTCTTCTAACACCTTGAGCAACGTTATCAAATTATCTGATTAGTTTTACTAAAATATACTCCTTCCGTCTATAAAATATACTGACATTTTATCATTTTCGGTCGTCTGTAAAAAAACGTGATACTCATTTTTAACAGTAGACCTCATGTCCATAAATTATTTTCATACTTAAAAGTCAATCATTTCATGTCAAAAGCCCTTTTTATTATCCAGTCATTATAAACATAAAATATATGGGTCATTCCGTCTAAGTTTTTCATAGTTGGAGAGTAGCTAATATTATTTCGTTTACAGGTTTATCAATTGTAAAGATAAAACAATTAATCAAGAGCTATATTTTTGTTCTTACACCCTCTTGCCCTTTTCAACATAAAAAAAATGCACCATTTTTTATGTAATATAATGTTCCTTACCCACGGTGGATACACTTAATATGTTCATCGCTGATGTGGCAATGTTAACTTTTTCCACTTATGGTTGAGTTTATTTAGTAGAGTTCAGTTTTTTTTTTTTTTTTTTGTATGATTTATAGTGGGCACGTTAAGTATATCCAATATGGACATTGTAGCATTATTCTTTCTATGTACTGTATCATGCCTTTTGATTGATAAAATGATGAGTCCATATGAAGCAAGTAGAATAAATCCATTCCAAATCCTCATTATTCACTAAAGTTCCCAACTTAACAAGAGCGACTTTTGTTTCCCACCGCCCAATGTTTCTATTCCTGTAGATGGATTTTTATCAAGATCTCTCTTTATAAATGGAGGAGAGCGAATCGGAATCAGATCCGCTATATGAAAATTCAAGATCAACACCTCGACTTCACTCTAATTTTATTGAAAATTCAAAATGATCAACACCTAAACTTCCTATCAAAGACAATATCTTTCGTAGAAAGGTGATAGCGTCATTGGACGAGGCTAAATATATACATTGTGGTGTTGAGATTGAAAGAGCGGATCATTTTTTTATTCGATGCAGTTTGGTAACCTCCTTTGGGGACCACTTCATTCAAAATCCAGATATTCTTCCTTCCACTTTTGGATGTAAATTCGCAACCACTATGTGAATTCGTGTGGTTTGGATTCTTTGAAAATGGAGGATCTTGTTCGATCAAGAAGGATGGTGTAAAGAGAAGATTGTTGATGATGTCAAAGGAAACCTTTGGAGCTGGCTCATGTCGTTAAACGGACCCCCCATCAACAGATCGTTTAGAAATTGAAAGATTCTAAAACTTGATGTTATTGTAATGTTCTTGTTGTTATGTTCTCATATTTGGGTACTCCGCGTACCTTTTTTTTTTTTTTTTTTTTGGTACGAATTGTTTTTCTCATTAAAACATCAAAACAAAACTGTTACACAGCAACACGCCCCATTTCATGCATCCATGCAAACCTATCTATCAAAACAACCAATCTCTAGCTACACTAATGAAAGAAATTGCTTCAGTTTCCTATCTCACTGACTGCAAAATGCTATCATCACCTTGCATTGATGGATAATCACCTCCACCGATGACTCCACTTCCTACATCCGCCTTCGATTTCTTTCCCACCAAATATGATAGGCTAACACAGTCACCATGCAACGGTACATCCTCTGTCTCTCACTATTAGTTCTACAACATGATAAGAGTATCTCCTTTTCCAGTACCCATGGTAAAGCAGATCTAGTATGCCTACACCACCCTACAACTCCCTCCCAAACTGCCCTTGAAAACTCGCAGGCAAAAAACAAGTGATTCAAACTTTCTTCATCTCCACCACAGAAGCAACACCGTGCATCAACCTCAATACCTATCTTATACGAATACTCACAGGTTGCTAACCTCTCCTGCATCAGCAACCAACTATTAAATACACACTTAGGTGGAACTGGGTTTTGACAGACCATCTTAGCCCATTCCACCTTCTGAATTTGTCTCGTCAACATAGTGTAGATGGATTTCACTGAATAGGCAGCACTGTGCAAACAATCTACACTTCCTTGTATCTCTTGTAGATAATCTCGACTCCCTATAATCTTCTTGATAACCTACGAGCATTGGTTTGGAATTGGCATCTCCAATAGGTTTTGTTGGTTTATATAATATCCATGGATCCACTTGATCCAGGTACAATCTTTCCTCTGATACAACCTCCATAGTTGCTTACTTATTGTTGCTCTATTCCATAACTTAAGATTCAGCACATTTAATCCTCCAGCTTGCAAAGGTAGCATTATTCTCTCCCAGGCTACTAATGCTCTTTTAGACACTTTTGTTCTTCTTGTCCACAAAAGGTTCTACAAGCTGCTTGAATTAGCTTCAAGATCTTCTGTGGTAAAGGAAAAATCTAGCTCCAATACACATGTATTCCAAACAAGACTGACTTTATAAGCTGTATTATCCCTGCATATGAAAGCAGCTTAGATGACCAACAAGTGATTCTGTGAAGTATTTTCTTCACTAGGGGTTAGCACTGTACTACACTCAACTTCTTGGTTGATAGAGGAACACCTAGATACTTGAAAGGAAGGCTACCCTCACACATTCCTGATATCTCCAGAATTTCCTGTTTAAGACTAGCTCCCACTCCTCCAAAATATATATTGTTCTTCAACTGATTTGCTCTCAAGCCTAAAGCTTCTGCAAACTTCTCTAATACAACCAACAATTGTTTTATTGAAGTGATGTCCCCCTTGTAAACAACAACAAGTCATCAGCAAAACACAAATGAATCAAACCTACCCTTTTGCACTTAGGATGGTTGTGAAATAACCTATTACCCTTCAGCTCCTGCAGACACCTATTGAGGTATTCCATACATATCACAAACAAATATGGTGAAATAGGATCACGCTGTCTAAGCCCTTTTCTTGCCTCAAACACCTTAGTAAGTTCACCATTAACATTGATCACATAGGACACACTAGTTAGACATACCATGATCCAGTTGATATACCTGTAGGGAAAGCCTAGTTCCACCATCATCTGTTTCAAGAAAGTTCATTCAACTGAATCATATGCCTTTTGGATGTCCACCTTCACCATACAACGAGGAGATATTTGCTTCCTAGTGTAATTCTTCACCAATTCATGACTTAAGATGATGTTATCAAAAATCAACCTTCCTTAAACAAATGTTGATTGGTTATCACTAATAATGGTATCTAAAACAGACTTCAATCTATTAGCTAGGACCTTTGAAATTATTTTGTAGAGAACAGAACAACATGTTATGGGCTTAAATTCCTTAACAGTACTTGCATTCTCACATTTGGGGATGAGAGTGATGAGTGTTACATTTATTTCCTTTGGTAAGTTCCCTAAAGTAAAGAACTGTTGTACTGCCCGTATCACTTCCTCTCCAAAAATATGCCAGCATCTTTTGAAAAATAATACATTAAAACCATCAATGCCTAGAGCTTTACCTGAATCCATACTGAAGAGAGCCTCTTTGATCTCCTAACCAGTAACCTCAGCAATGAGAGCTCTTTGTTGAGTGATCTGTAGCTTAGGCCCCTTCCTCATGGTTTCCTACCATAGTTAGGGCTGCAAACGAGCCGAGCCGAGCCGAGCCGAGTATTGGCAGGCTCAGGTTCGGCTCGTTTAATATTTTACATATTCGGGTTCGAGTTCGACTCGAGCTTTAAATTTGTGCTCGAGCTCGGCTCGAGGTAAAAATTTTGAGTTTGAATTCAGCTCGAGTTCGGCTCGCTAAATATTCGATAAATGGTTCGCCTCGAGTTCGGTTCAGATTTGAGCTCGAATCCGGCTCGTGAAAAGCTCAAATTTTATTTTTAATTCAAGCTTGAGCTCGATCTCGATTTTAAGCTCGTTTAAAAGGCATGATTTAAAATATTTTCTTTTAACATTCCAAATGAAATTACAATGAAATTCATCAAACAAAAATTAAAATTATTTAATACTATAAAATAATAAATAAATAAATATATAATATAATATAATATAATAAATGAATTGATCATAATTGGTGATATATATTAATGTTATAAGTTAATATTTTCTAATAGTAATAATTGTGGTGTAGTGCCTAATTAGCTTTGGTTGTGATTTGAAATTAATTTTACACCTAAATGCTAAAGCTCGTTTACAGGCTCGATTAGAGGTTCGATTAAGAGTTCGCGAACATGCTCGTGAACAAGCTCGATTAACATACGAGCCGAACACGTTCGCGAGCAAAACGAGTCGAATACCCTAGAGTTCGAGCTCGGCTCGTTAAATTAAATGAGCTCGAATTTAGGCTCGAGCTCGGCTCATTTATTAAACGAATTCGAGTTCGAATGAGCTTTTACCGAGTCGAGCACCGAGTAAGTCCCGAGTAGCTCTGCTCGTTTGCAGCATTAACCATAATCAACTCCGCAGCTGCAGTTCCCATCAATTATTGGTAGAAATCTCTGATCTCCTTAATACTATCTTGTCCAACCACCACATTTCCATCAGCATTGACAAGCCTGTGAATAGCATTAGTGTTTTTCCTCACTTGAGCATATGCACGGAAGAACTTTGTATTGGAATCTCCCAGCTGCAGCCAGTCATTCCTAGCTTTTTGTTTCCAGATTTGTTCTTCTATGTTGCTCCACTTTTCTAACTCCCCAAGTAAATATCTCTCTTCTTGGATCCAATCACTATTGGAATTACCGGCCATTCTATGTCGAGTACCCTTTTTTTTATCAATAAAACTCATCTTATTTGTCTGATAAAAAAATGACTTTGCATGTGTTCAATAGCCGAAAATAAACACAGAAAATAATTCATTATTAATCTTCCTTTTAATTGGAAAAAACTAAATATATATATACCCCTTCAAGATATTAAAATAATAATAATAAATAAATAAAAGTCGGCTCAGATCGGTCCAATAACCGAATTCGGCACTGTATACGGTTAGTTTGTGACTGGCCCAAAAAAAGCCCGCGACTTTAACGGGCATATATCTCTAATACTATAGCCCGACCCATATTCAGTTTGGACCGGGCCGGCCCATTTAATACCTCTTGTGGAAATTCAGTTCTCAAATCTCAACTTGATGCGAGTTGATAACGATGAAGAAAGGATACAAAACGACACCGCCTTCATTATTCAGACTTCTAATGGCGATACATTCCTCGATATTTCAAGTATTTTAATTTTAGTATGAACATGTATGTAGACTGAGTTATTCTCGGAAGGTAATAATAAAAAAAGTGATAATTGTTCTATTATTTTCGAACAAATTAAGAATGACTGGATATATATTTATTTTCTTATTATTTTTTTATGACATGGGAATTATCTGCATCGAAGATGTTGGATAATCGAATTTGTATAGTGGATTCTCGAAATGTCGCAATCTGAATTGGGTTGCTATGAAAGTGTGGATAAATTGGGAGGTCATTACTTATTATTAATATTCGAGAAACAAAGAGCTGTCACGCGTGTCTTGTTCCGATCATGATCATGAACATGAATATATACAAAGTACGGAGTATTTATTTGCAAATTACAACTCACTCCCAACCCCACATACCAACAACAGATATGAGATGAATTATGTATTTGTTGTGATCTGCTGTTTCCAACTAAATTGCCCATGATTATGTTGTGTCGGAAAAAAGACTCTAAACCAAATACTACCTCTATTTCATATAAAATGACATTTTTTTTTTTTATTTGACACGTTTTTCTACGCTTCTCGATAATGAGTTTTAAGATGGATTTTTAAAGAATTCTTTCTTTTACGGGATACTACAATTGTCGTAGTATCCCGTAAAAAAAAGAATTCTAAAAAAATCCATCTTAAAACTCATCATCGAGAAGCGTGGAAAAGCGTGCTAGAAAAGTCACTATTGAAATGTGTCATGTTATATGAAATGGAAGGAGTATTTTTAAAAAAAATAAAAATTAAGGTGATAAATGGTTAAAATCATAGAGTTTTCTTTAGCAATTAAAATTATAGACTTGCTTGTAAATGATGTAGTGCCTTCTACTAAGTTAGATTTTGTTATTTAAATACACAATACATAAATTTGGTCTAATAAATTCAATAAATAGCCGGTAAAACATTCACATGTATTTGTCTGACAACTTGATGAGATATAATTATTTTTACCATATTTTTTTGTCACATTCATATGATAAATCACTCATATTTATTTTGTCCATATCCTTTCACACTCACATGCATATGTCTATCCTTTGTCAATATCACTTTTATGTTATTACGGAAAATTAAAATGTCTATATGTATTCTTATTCTTCTAAGATTGCAATTTATAGCACTTCTCACTATTTTGTATCACATCTTCTTCATAGCTTTCAAGGACACAAATAATTCAAATTCCTCAAAGACTTATCATCAAGCTCAAAATTTTATGACGATTTAAAAGCAACATATTGAACGTATACGTGAGAAGGGGCACAAAAGTGTGTTCGAGCGGTACTTTGCTCACAAGTCACAATCCAATCTGCACTCTATAAATTTTCCGTAGAAGAATTTACATGCAAAAGTCATTGTTTGAACATATAATGAACAAGGTCGTTGTTGCAGATAATTTTTAAAAGACATGACATATCTTTTACATGTTGGTGAACAATGTGGTTTTCCAGGGATGTTGGGCAGTATCGACCGTATGCACTGAAAATGAAAAATTGCTTTAAAGCATGGACGGGGCAATATGGAGGCAAAAAATGGTAAGTCAAATATTGGATACAGTTGTTTTGCAAAACTTATGGATATGACATGCATTTTTTGGAACTCCAAGTTCGAGAAATGATATCAATGTACTTCTGCAATCTCTTATTTTTAATGATGTCTTAGAAAGCCGAGCTCCAAATGTTAGTTATGTTGTGAAAAATTAGATGATTGAGTAAAAAAGTGGTTGCTGACATATTTAGTCTTCTAAGTATAAGTATGTTCATGGTGAACAATAGAGCATTCCTCAATAATTTTACCCTATATTCACAAAAAACATGCATAATATTCTCTTTTTTTTTTCTTTTTTTCTTTTTTCAGTTTTCCACCAAGAATGTACACACTCCATATTTTTATGCGGAGCTTCACTTTATCATTTTAATTTTTACCATCAATATCACTGTTAATTTACATATGTCATTTTCCATCGTATTTATAAAATAATATTTTTAGAATCAATAATAAATAAAAAATGATTGATTTTTTAACACAACATGGAATACCAATTGAAATTCGATTGAAATGTTCAAATGACACGCGTTGCTCACCCAAAGGAGGGGGAATTGATGAAGACAAGAGCTTAGTACAAATTAAAGGCGATGTGTATGCATTCATCTTTGGAAGGTATAGTAACTTAAAATAGCAAAAAAAATAGAAGTATGGGCGTTACCCACTATAATAAGTAATCTATTTGTATAAAAGGAACAAAATATAATAATAATAATAATAATAAAAATAACTATCTCCGTCTCGTTCTATTGAGTCTTATTTCGGTTTTGGTCCGTCTCATTATATTGAGTCTCTTTTCTAAAATGGTAAAAAATGTGTAGCTACAATTAACTCTCTCTTCTTACAATTGATTATAGTCATATACTGTATCTATTTTGGTCCTCTTATTTCTTAATTTGTGTGAAGGTATACTGTATCCATTTTGGTCTTCTTATTTCTTGATTTGTGTTAAGGTCAAACTAAACCAATATAATGAGATGGAGTCCGTAGTTTAATTGGACGGAATCTATCAAGTGCGGTGTAGATCTCCATCCCACCTGGACCTGCTGCTGCTCTGTTTATCATTGGACGCCTAGTCAGTGCTCGACAGCTTTTTTCGACACTTCCACTATATTTTTATTTTATTTTATTTATAAAATATATACTCCCTCTCTATATTCGTCTTCTCTCTAAAAATATTCCCCGCTTTTTCATCATCTCTCTCCTCTTTCTCTCTCAACAGCCATGAGTCTCTTCGGCCTAGGCAGGTAATTTTCTTCAAAAGGGGAATTTTATTGTGATTGCGATTTGTTTTTGTGTGACTATTCAGGTCAGATCTGTATTTTTGCGTATTCGATTTCTGATTTCGTGGTTTGATTATTCGCGTGTTGTTTGCTCACTCGATTCATTTGTGTGGGCTTCTTTTTTTTTTTTTTCCTTCATACTCTGTTTGCGTGCTTTGATTTCATATCAGGATTGAGTTTTTGATAGCAAAAGAGGTGTATAATGAAACGAATCTATTGAAGGTTTTTTTTTTTTCCTTTATTTTTTGGTAATTTGGATGAATTAAATTATATTTTTAAGCTCCGTGGCGGGAGTCTTCTCTGATCAGTTCAATTTTCTGATTAATTCATAAGCACGATGATTATCTGCATTAGATGTTTCATTTGCAAATTTAAACGGGATTTTAGGCTGCTATTTATACTGTAGCTTCGTGATCTTGTCTAATGTTATTTCTGCAAGTAGACAATCAGAAACCGTTAGCTAATTTCTGTATGAATGAATTTGAATAAGAGATATAGCATTACAATATTAGTAGTATGTCTTTTTTATACTGCTACGACATTTGTATCTTGTTTAGATGAAGTAGTAAAGTACAATGCCTAACCTTTTTACACTTCTATTAAGTGCTTCAGGTACTATTGTTATGTTTGTCTTTAATTAGCTTTACTAATGCAAACTATTTAGATGTGAGAGGTTTTCAGGAAATTGTCTAATTTTTTTTACTGTATCATTTGCTCTTTTGAACAGGAATCAAAGGACATTCCGGCCTAAGAAGAGTGCCCCATCAGGCAGTAAGGTGCATTTCTTGATTATTTTGGATTTCATTCTGCTTCATTTTCACTGTTTGTAGCAAATTTATGTTTGGAAAATCACCTTGTCATATATAGCAATTGATTAGTTAATTAAATTTTGCTAATACATCATGTAGTGGATAGTGTTTTCTGACCAGTCTTAATCTTAGTTTCACTTGCAGTAGCAAATGATGCTAGAGCCAGAGAGAAAATATGATTTGATACAGTAATTAGGAAATGGGGAATGTGGATATCATGTTTTGTCTTTCCTTTTAAGTTTTGGTGCGTATTCAAAATAAAAGGAAATATTCATTCATTTTCCTTATCTTCTTCATGATTGAAATCCCTTCTCTGTTTCCTGGTTAATCTATCATGGTTTGAGATGCAGAGATGATAAGGACTTTGATGGATTGGTGATGCATTGTTAATTTATTTGAAGATATTGATGGGGAAGAAGAGTTCATCTTGTCCATGTTTAGCTGTCTGACTTTATACAATTGCTGAATGCACAATGCATCTACCTGTCGGCATTATTAATTTTCATATTATACATCATTAAATCTTGTACAACTGTATGCTGCAGGGTGCACAACTGAGACAGCATATTGATGCCACTTTAGGTAGTGGGAACTTACGAGAAGCTGTAAGGCTACCTCCCGGTGAAGATTTTAATGAATGGCTTGCTGTTAACAGTAATCTCTCTCTCTCTCTCTCTATTAAAAAAAAATGATATAACTGATTATCGGGATAAATCTTCCTGCACAATGGTTAAAACCCCGCTCCCAGAAAAAAAGAAGAAACAAAGGAACTCATAGTTCTAGTTCCTTGTGTGTCTGTTTTTAAGCATATCATATGATATGTTCACACTATGTTAGGAGGTTTTTTTCCTCATTGATTGCTCATGATATGAATATCTTGTGTAGTAAAGGCATAAAAGGATATATATAAGAATAAAAACTTTGTAATCATTCTTCCTTCATCTGCTTTTGTTAACATTACTTTGCGGATCTAAATTGAAAGAAGTTGCTTGGTTTTTTGTCTTCAGCTGTAGATTTCTTCAACCAGGTCAATCTTCTCTATGGCACCCTCACAGAGTTCTGTACGCCAGAAAACTGCCCTACAATGTCTGCTGGCCCTAAGTATGTCCGAATGATGATTATTTCCTTATGTTTTATGTTTTTAGAATAACCACAGTTTCAGAACTCCGTTATTGTTTGGAAATTGGAAAGAGTAGAAAGTTAAAGATCAATTCATTAATCTGGTGATAGCGCATTAGTGGATATTGCCCTCTTGTGTCCCCTAGAAGCAAAATTTCTTTATTTATGTATCAGAAATATTCCCGACATATAGAGAAATACTTTTTTCAGGTACGAATATAGATGGGCGGATGGTGTAACAATTAAGAAACCTATTGAAGTTTCAGCTCCTAAATATGTCGAGTATTTGATGGACTGGATTGAGACGCAGTTAGATGATGAATCCTTGTTTCCTCAAAGGCTTGGTAATGATTATTTCTGATTCAGATTTAACTATGCTGTTTACTTGGATATTGATTGTAGCAAATGTGTCTTACATGGGAAACTCTCAAGTTTAAAAACTATTTTCCTCCATTCAATAGTTTGGTGAAATTCTTTCCATTTTGATAAATTTATTGGATCAATACTGATGGAGGAACATTTGTAGGTGCACCGTTTCCTACGAATTTCAGGGATGTTGTGAAGACTATATTCAAACGGCTATTCCGGGTATATGCACATATATATCATTCGCACTTTCAGAAGATTGTGAGTCTCAAGGAGGAAGCCCATCTAAATACCTGCTTCAAGCATTTTATACTTTTTACATATGTAAGTTTTCTGATACTTTTGATTTCACCAGTCGTCGCCTTTGAAGCTGAAAATATTGCAAGATATTACAATTCGATTAGATTGCTGCTGCATCTAATTATCTACCATTACTATCTCTAACTCAAAAGTTTATTTTGCAGGAATTTTCGCTTATTGACAAGAAGGAACTCGCTCCTCTGCAAGAGCTCATCGAATCGATTGTTCCATATTAAGCGACGTAGAGACGAAATAAGTGTGTTTATAGTTTCCCTGTAACTGATTTTATTGTACCATCTTCCTGTAACAATCAGCTGCTGCCATTCTTACAGTAACTTGTCCAAAATTAATGTTAATTACCAGACAAGTTTGCTTCTGTTATATATCTATTCTATCCACCAATGTAATATTTACATCATCCTTTCCTTCTACAAAAAATCAAAACTTCCTTGATCAAAACCTATCTTCATCTGATACGAGGTATGTTCGGGAAAGGCTCCCGTCTCCTCTCATCCTCGCTCTTCCCCTTCGAAGGAGTCCCGAAAACTCCATTCCAGATTCTCAGTGTCTCATCTCCAGCAATCGAAGCCACTTTATATCCATCTGGGCTCTGCCAAGAACAAGAAATATCACTTAATTATAATAATACAGAACAAACAGTAGTTCAAGTGAAATAGTTACATAATCAAATAAATACCTTAGCCATGCTAAGCACTCTTGAAGTGTGACCTTCAAACTCAGCAATCTTAACCATGGAGGGATACTTCCAAAGAGTGAGCTGATTACTACTAAAGCCATGAGCACTCAGAAGCTCCCTCTCGTGCGAACTCCACAGCAACGAACACACCTGTGAACTGGTTCCGACTGAGTTCAAACAAGCTCCGGTGTTGGTGTTCCAAAATCTTATCCTCTCGTCTCCCAATCCTCCACCGGAAGCAAGGAGATTGCTCTGGAAAGGGCACCATGTGAGAGCTTTGACTGCTGCAGTATGCTCCTCGAAGCGATGAAGCCACTGACTGGAAGAGTTCGACCATACGTGGACCAAGTTGTCATTGCCTCCACTCGCCAACTGCCCTCCCGAAGAGCACCATTGCAGACCACACACCTCTTGATCGTGCCCTCTATATGTGCTCACAACGTGGGACCGGATCCTCACGTCGTTGTTCACGATCAAAGTGTCCATTCCTCCACTTGTTAGGATGTGATTGCTCCAATCTAGGGAACTCACTCTCAAGCTGTGCCCTCCTTCCAATGTCCTCAACTGTAATCACAACATATCACTACTATTTTCTTGAAATTTCAACAAAAATACTGAGAAAATTGTGAAGAAAACAACAAATAACGACATACTTTTCGAGTAACTGAAGAATCCCAGAGCTGGACATGGGAGTTAGTGAAGCCAACAGCAAGGTGCCTTCCATCCGGGGCCCACTTCACGCTCGTTACCGGTCCGGTTTCGTCGGAAACGGAGAGAAGTTGAGTGATGGAGCCATCGGAGGCAGCCCATAAGTAGACATCATTACTCAATGCAATAGCAACGATATTACTTCTGCCCCAATCCAACAAATTCAGGTAAAAATCGTCTATTATATCAGGGGCATCCAAGATTTTTTCTGGAAACTGCTTGAAAACAATCTCAATTTAGCGAGAATCGACGATTACATATATTACTGGAAGCGTGAATGTGAGTGAAATTTTCGAACTAACCTTGTCGATACGTCGACGTTTCTGCTTGATTGATTTTCTATGCCTGATTGGGGAAAAGGAGGGGGAATTGCTCTTTGAAGATGGGGGCGCCTTGTTCTTGAACGCTAGAATCCTTGTTCTGTTTATGTTCAGGATCTCGGCGAGATGCTTTCTGTAGAGTTGTTTCGACGGAGAAGAGGGTTCGACGCTTTCGCCTTTCGCGGCGGCGCCTGTGAGCATGGAGCGAGCGAAATCGAAATCCATGGCCGATCGATTCGGTATGAACCTGTCCAACTGTAATTAAGAGAGGAATATCAATTAGGGTTTTAAGTTGCAGCATCAAGCATGGGCATGATGTACGAAAACATGCATTTGAAATGCAGTAATCGCTTGAATTATACAACGAAATTAATCCAAATGTGTAATCTTTTCAACAAATTTTGCAGAAATCAGATTAAATTCGACGAATCGTTACATGAAGGATATATAAAAGAACTGAATACGAGAAGAATTCAGTGCCTTCTTACATTTTCGCTCGAGTTTAACTTTCGAAGCATTGAGAGAGAGAGAGAGAGAGAGAGAGAGAGAGAGATGCAAACGAGAAGGAAGAACAGATTTTCCGATGCGGTGAAATGGTGAATAATCTAAATTTCAGAGAGGAGGAAAATTGGTGTGTGTTTGAATATGAAAACCGTTTTCGTTTATTCAAAGTCGATTTGGGTTAAATTGATGGAGGATCGTTCATTCAAACGTCTCTCATTTATATACAACAAACCGCGGGGTAACTTTGTCATTTCAGCATTTTCTGTAAGTTGTTATGTTTGTAGTAAATTCGTTTTGAAAAAAGGAAAAGGAGTGTGATTTCAGTAATTATTTGTATTTTGGTTATATTGAAGTCAAGATCGAGAAGTTTATCGAATGTCAATATTTATAATATAAACTACCATATTTGTGATTATTCACTTGACTCAAATTAATTACATCTCCACCGAATAATGATTCTATCAATTTGTAAATTGCACCGATCTCATAAAGTTAAAGGTTAATCAGTAATATTAAGGAGTTTCGCGATACTAATCAATCCATTATACCTAATTTAGAAATTAATATGCTTGCTTCTGATTTTTTCTAAGACTAGAAGTACAAAGAGATAGTGGCGACTCCAGAATTTATAATTCGGAGGTGCGAAAAAATAATTATATAATATTAATAGTACCATCTTATAATAATGTGAACGAAAATTATAAAATTACAAATATACATAATTTAATTTTCGACAATGTTTCATTATTAAAAAGCGATTGGCAACATTGTCATCATAAACTCGTAGGAAAACACATCCCTCTCAGTGAAATTGACCAAACAATCATTTAAAAATTGATTTTTCATGCTATTTCGTAATTTGTTTTTGACATAAGTCATTCCGAAAATTATTATCTCGACACTTGCATTAGCAATCGGAAGAATCAATACCAACTTAATGAGCAAAAATACTAGAGGATAAGTCACATGTCTTTTTGTTAACCTTAGTAATGTTTTAAAATTTATTGTAATTAATTAAAATGAATGAATATAATATACATACATATATGTAAACATAATAGTAGTAAAAGATTTTTTTTTGGGGTACAATTATTGCTCCATACTGGAGTTGTCAGTGCAAAGAGAGGATGATTCCCCCTTCCGATATTAGGACCTAACCAAACAACTCGCAACCGCTATTTTT
>CM038118.1:8067278-8155976 GCA_001642375.2 Mentha longifolia
ATCAATATTATCGATATATAAGAGCAATTATTATTTAAGTGACAATAAGTAAAAATAGCCGGTTTTGAAAAGACAAAAATAAATACTAGTATGAAAAATACAAATTGAAAAACATGAAATCTAGAAAACGAGCTAGATTGTCAATTGTCACTCAACGACGTCGTCGAATGCAGGAGCATATGGCGTGGCGATCCAACCGGAAGTTTCCAATCATATCCAAATCCTCGGCCCTCATTCCAACCGGAAGTTTCCAATCATAGTAATAAAGAAGTTGGGCCAACACAAACTCAGCGTTGGCCACAACGTAAGCAAGCGCAGGGCAAATCCTCTTTCCCGACCCAAACGGGAATATACTCAAGTGATTCCCTAAGAAATCAACTGAGTTCCCCTCGAACCTCTCCGGTTCTTGCCAATACATCGGATCCCTTCCTAACCCCCAAGCATGAACAATAACAAAAGCGTTCTGAGGTATGCAGTACCCCTCAATCTCAATATCCTCTCTGCAAGATCTTGGGACTATCGTATTTGGAGGATGCAGCCTCATCGATTCCTTCACCACCATCTTCAGGTAACTCAGCTTTGAATCTCCGATTCTTCCATTTTCTTCCTCCCGTGGAAGGCCTTCCTGATCTCCATCACGCGCGGGTTCCTCACCAGCTCCGCCATCGTCCAATCCACCGCCGACGATGCAGATTCTGTTCCGCCGGCAAACATATCCTGTAATATTAATTATTACATCAATCAATCAGCTAGCCAGAAACCGAACAAATTAATTACTCCCTCCGTCCTTGATTTAGTGAACCAAAAATATAAACACGTGATTTTATGTAATTTGATGATTTATTAATAAATAAAGTGTTAAGTGGAATAATTGTGGATCCATCTAATATTTTTAATAGTATTAAAGTATTAAAATGTTAAAATGATTGTGGAGCCTACATCCCAAAATAAAAAAGTTCAATAAATGGAGAACGTTCTCAATATAGTGATAGTGTCACTAAATGGAGGGCGGACGAAGTAAATCCGAATCTTTGAAAAGTACTCACATAAATTATGGCTTTGATTGCGTCATCGGTCAACGGAAACTGAAGGTCGTCGGTCGCCTTCAACCGGAGCAGAACGTCGACGAAATCTTCTGTTCCCAGCTCTCCAAATCCCTTTTCGGTGACAGCCAGATTCTCTCTGTGCTTCTCCATTACGTCGTCGAGAATCTTGTCCACTCTCGGCATCATCGTCGACGATAAACGGCGCGCCTTGAAGGAAAGAAATCGAGCAGCTTGATCGACGGGAAAATGTCAGCCAGTTCAAAGCTTCCCCCGGCGGCCATGGTTTCCCTCATCATCTCAATCATACCGGCCATATCTGTACTGTCTGTGTCTACGTTTCCGAAAACAGCTCTACGCATGGCGGAGTGCATGAACGACAAGATCTTGTTGGTGAGGTTCAAGGGAGAAGATGAAGATCGAGAGGCGGCTTATTTGATGCCGTCGATGAGGATGGAGCCTTCTTCTTCCCTGATGTAGTCGAACGATCGGACGTTTTTGGCGCTGAGCAGCTCCGATATGCACACGTGGCGGACCTGCTTCCAGTAATCGCCGTAGGGGGAAGTGACGAGGTCTCTGTGGCCGTAGCTTATGACCGCATTTATCTTGGTTCTGGGCCTATCACCGCACGCCACGTCATTGGCTTTCAGCACCTCCCTCGCCATCTCGGCGGAGGAGACGACCACCACCGACAGCTGTCCCACCTTGAAATGAAGCAGGGGGGCGTGCGTTTTCGCCATATCTCTCATTGCATAGTGATACTGATAGAATTCCATCGCGTTTTCGCCACATCTATACTGATAGAATTTCATCTCATCTAAAAGTTTAAACTTGTAGTGAGGTGTAGAATCTAGTCATTTATATCATTATTCCCAATACCCCTCACTTGTGGGCTCGATTTTCAACTCTACCCTTTGGGTAGGAGGCCCAACAAGTGTACACTTTTAATATGGGCGGAGTTGCTATCAACGGGATTTGAACACAGGACCTCGGCGTTAGCCAAAGGCTTTGATACCATGATAGAATTTCATCTCATCTAAAAGTTCAAACTTATAGTAAGGTGTAGAATCTAATCATTTATATCATTATTCCCAATAGATACGGAGGTCCTCGTATCAAGTAGGGCAGTAGCGGTATCAGCGACGGGCCCGGTGACAGAGGCAACCGTCGCTGCGCCCCTCCTCCTCCTTCTTCTTCTTCAATGAACTTTTCTCGTACGTGTTTCTTGTTTGTAGATCAGAACCAGAATCGGAACCGGAACCGGACCACGGGCGGCAGCAGACGACCTTTCTCATTGGTGCTCCTTCATGTCCAACGCCGTTAGATTTAACAGGCAACCAGCCTGGGGTTTGGATCAATAAACTAGAACACGACATATGCATGCTAGATTTTTCTACTTCACTGATTAAAATTGGATATGTGATTTCCTAATTTTTGTTCCATCCAATTAATTTATAGAATGTTAGATTTTGCTTGTTTCATGATTAAGCATGCAAGGCTGGCGATATGCAAGGCTGGCGATATGCAGATTGCATTAACTTGTCATTAATAATATTGTTGAGTAATAAGCAGAGCAAAGTCACATGTTTAATTAAAGCTTGAGTGAATCAATACTTACTATTATTGTAGATAAAGAAAGACAAATCCAGTTCACTAAATGCAGGTAAATTAGATGCTAAAAATGTTTTCACATGAAAACCTCTCACATCATGATTTAAACATTGATTTTCTCTCTCCTCCCCTCTCTCACATTTTTATTAAAAAGGTTTGTAGCATCACCCTTGCCACTAAATGCAAATGTTTTCTTGTAAATGAAGTTTTGAACACACTTAATCTTGAAAACTAATATATTAATAAATAAATAAAATCTTCTTTCGCTCAAAAAAAAAAAAATCTTCTAACTCAACCTAAAGAATCAAAATCTCATGTGCTAGCTATTACGTGCAAAAGCAATTCGTCTAGAATATTAATTCTTTTATCATGTCTTCCATGAATAAATTAATATTATTCCATTAAAAATTCGAATATAGTATCATTCCATTTACTTTAATATCAACGAAACTCCATTTTTGGAGCACTCGGGATCCTCCGTACCCATTCTCATATTTCAACTGTGTATAAATCTTAATTTTATGCATTTGCTTTGATAACTTTAATATATAATGATTTGATTTAATTTAATTTTATAATTATTTTTTGGAACTCACCCATCCATTTAGGGTTTATAGTTATTTTTTTGCATTTAATTTCACTTTTATTAGTTATATTACGTTGATAAATTCAAAACTACATAATATGATTACTTACAATTTTAAATTTTATTTATAAATGTTTATTATTATTTATTATAGTTATAGTAATTTTATTTTTATAAGAACTAATATAAAATTAATAAAAATTCAGATTTGGTACACCAATTGTAACACGGAAATTTCTTCTTTTGCTAAAAAAACAAGAAAAGGAATCAAAATCTCATGTGCGATTACGTACAAAAGAATTCATCTAGAATATTGATTCTTTTATCATGTCTTCCATGAATAAACTAATATTCATCCATTAAAAAATTCGATTATAGTATCATTCCATTTAGTGTAATACTGTATCAACGAAACTCCACATTTGGACAAGCTCGAATACCCAGCTGTAAGAAAATACGAAGAACAATTAATTATGCATAACCGAGAGTATACTAGATATATGTATATGAACATACCCCATTATTAGATCGATGTTTCCAATTTTCAAGATTATGGTGAAATTAACGTGTTCATAATATTTTCAAAATTAATCTCTTATTGCAATTACGGATCATTCATTAATTCAATAAGAGACGTCACAAGAAAATGCAATAGATGATCGATCTGCATTGTTAGATTCGGATTGAGGTTTTTCAATGTCATATCTGTTGGCTCCATTCCCATGTTGGGCTTCCTCCCTGAGTATGTGTTAAGAGTTTCGTTCAGATCAAAACGAAATATTAGTACGTATTTGCTGCACATAATCATTGGGTGTATTTGAGTGATAATCAAGTCTTTATGATGATAAAGTTATAAACCTTTTTATAAAAACACAAATAAGAAACATGGAATCAATAAATTACTATACAATTTAGTTTTAGGAATTTCATAAACCATTATGTATAATGACTATATGAACAAAAAAAATGATATTGAGAAACTAAAATTTAGAAAAAGGATTCAATATGGCTTTCCACCGTCTCTCATGCATGGTAATAAATCGTTAATTTATACTATAACTATTGTTGTTGTCGAATGAAACTATTCATGCATTTACGTAATTATGTTAAGAATGACTTCATAGTACAAAACATAATATTAATTAGTATAATGCATTAATTTAATTCAGAAATAAAAGAGTAATATGTGGAAAATGAAATTGATCGAATAATTTTTTATGGATCCGATGTCAAATAATACTGGAGCAGGTGAGCTAGCCAGCCCACCTAACAATGTGACCAAGAAAGAACCTAGTAGTAGTAGTCTTGTTAATTAGCCCAATTTAAATTACTATAATGTTTAATTTTATTTTCACCGAAAATATTAATTCCCAAGTTTTGGTAGATTTTTGCAATATGAATTCGTGAAATGGTCTAATTCTTTAACTTGCGGTCTGTTTCATTCGTTGAAAATATAGAAAACTTAACCTAATCTGCTGAAATTTTGCTTCGCGGTACGTCTATCGAACACAATATTAATATATAGGAGAGGATATATTAAATCAAATAAAAACTTTATCCCATGTAAAAACTAAAAACATTTTTCTAGATTAATGGTTTAAGACATATATCAATTCTTATATAAATTTATCCTTTTAATTTTTATTTTTTTTTTGTATAAGTTTATATATATATATATATATATATATATAAATGATATGTTACTCACCTCCCGGTGGACACCTTCGTGGGCACCTCGTCGTTTTATCACGTTTGCATTGTTTTTTTTTTAATTTTAATTTTATTATATATTTTAGTATCTTAGAAATTAATTTAGAAATCATAAAATCTAAAAAATCAATATTCAATTTGTTATTTTTTATTTTTAACTTCAAAAAATGAGTAATAAAATAAATTGAGCTTTGATTTTTATGTATTTTTTAGATTTTATGATTTTTAAATTAATTTCTAAGATACTAGAATATAGAATAAAAATAATAATAAAAAAAACAATACAAACGTGATAAAATAACGAGGTGTCCACCGGGAGATGAGTAGCATATATATATATATATATAGGGGAGGGTTCTTGTGGGATCCACTCCCTATGTGAGAACTAAGAACCCATCTCATCCATCCATTCATATTAGATAGCTGGTTCAGATTTGTAGTAACTGATTAAATTAAACTAGATTTTTAATTTAATTAAAGCACGAGAGGGTAGAATTGGAAGAATAAATAATAAAGATATCAACGAAATCCACTAATCCCGTGATTTTCTTTCTAAAGCCTACTCCCAAAATTAGAGATTCTTTCTTCATACTACGTATTAAAGATTGGTCTCCCGTAAACAGCATATTTATCTTAGGGTGATTCTTCAAAATTGCAAACGCATTCGACGATTTTAATTCAAATTTTACTTCAAAACATATCAAAATCTACATTTCACGCAATTCAAGTGCTGGAGATAATTTTGCATGCTAGTGTTGATTTCATGATTCTTTTAAATTTTTTTCATCCTTTTTTAGTGTAAATTTTATGCTTTTTTAATTTTGATTTTGTACTTCTTTTGATATTTTTTTCATGCTTTTTAGTGTTAATTTTATACTTTTTTAGTGTTAATTTCTGCTTATTTTAAATTTTTTCCCATTCTTTTTAGTGTTAATTTCATGCTTCTTTTAATTTTTTTTCATCCCTTTTTAGTGTTAATTTCATGTTTTTTTCGTGTTGATGTTGTGCTTCTTTTAATGTATTTTTTTCATGCTTTTTAGTATTAATTTCATGTTTTTTTAGTGTTGATTTCATGCTTCTTTTAAATAAAATCATGCGTTTTTAGTGTTAATTTCATGCTTTTTAGTGTTAATTTCATGCTTTTTAAAAAAAAAAATCATGCTTTTTTAGTTTTAATTTCATGCCTTATTAGTGTCGATTTCATGCTTCTTGTAGGTTTTTTTTTTCATGCTTTTTAATAAGCTATACATATGTTTTATGCTTATTTATTATTTGTTTGATGCTTAAACCTCTAAAATAATGGCGCTTATATTTAGACGAACTTGAGTACTAATAAAACAAATGGTTTAGTTTAACTGAATTAAAAAATATAATTGAACATGCAGTAAAGAGAGAGTTAAGATTCAAAGAATATTTCCACAAAATAACCGCATTAACATAAATCATTCCCGTATTTAAAGGGATGCGGTGGATTTAATACTAATGAGAGTGACAAAAATATCCCTAAATCTATTTAGTAGACGGTTACTATTTATTTAACTACTTAATTTACAACTTTTAGATCTACTTAAATAAAAGGACAAGATTAGTTCTTAGTTCCCACAGAAAGGATGGTTCCCATATGAACCACACTATATATATATATATATATATATATATATATATATATATATGTAGAGGTAGTAGATTATATGAAAACTAATTATTGCGTGAAACCTGCAACCCATCATAAAATATTATATTTTATGCATAAAATGATGCATTTTGTGCATAAAATGTTACATAATAAAATATATTATTTTATATTATTTTTATGCATATAATGCATCATCATGAGAATTTGCATAATAAAATATATTATTTTATTTTATTTTATATTATTTTTATGCATATAATGCATCATCATGAGAATGCAACATTTTATGATAAAAATGCAACACTTTTATGCATAAAATGCAACATTTTATGATGAGTTGCAGGTTTCACCTAATAATTAGTTTTCACCATAACCCATCCCTATATATATATATATATATATATATAAGGGTGGGTTATATTAAAAATGCTTCCTGGTCTTGTGTTAACTAAAAATAAATATATACCATTGATTTCAACAATTTGTGTGGTGGAGATCAAAAATAAGATTAGTGGATATATTTCAATTTAGACTTTTACGTTAATTAAAAGGGCATTGTGGTATTTTCATTTCACGATATATACGGATAAATCCAAGTAATATGGCGTAAATCAAGGAAGACTAGAAATCATTTGAAATTTTAAATTGTTATTATTCACAATATAATATTTATTTGCATACAAAAATTGCACCAAAATCAAAAGCTACGCCATAGTGGGAGGCGAAAACTATTCATGCATATTTTCTAATATTGCTTTTTTATATACAAATTATTGCTTGTAAATGATTTTTTATTGCTTTATATTTCTTGAGTTAGTGATATTTTTTTAATTTTCGTATAACTTATTGCAAATTAGTATATGATCATTTATTGCATATTATACAATAACTTATTGCATATTATATGATAATTTATCTCATATTATACAATAACTTATTGCATATTATATAAACTAATATTGCATTATATTTGTAGCATATAATTTAAATTATTGCATTCTATTATTATAGCATATGAATGATATAAATTGCTGCAAATTATATATTTCGGTATTGCATATTATATGATAACTTATTGCATATTATATAAAATATTATTGCATTATATTTTTAGCATATAACGTAAATTATTATTATAATGTACTACCTCCAACCCATGAAAGTAGTCTCATTTGTATTTAGCACAGAAATTAAGGAATGAGAGAATATGTGACTAAAATCAATTTTTAGGAGAGAGAGTTAATTGTAGCCATAAATTTTTTACCTTTTTAGAAAATGAGACTAATAAGTGGGATGGACTAAAATGGCAAATGAGACTACTTTCATGGGTTGGAGTTAGTATAATGTAAACTATTGCACATTATACTTTTCGGTATTGCATATTATACGATAAGTTATTGTATATTATTCTAGTACTTGTGGCGTGCACTATAATATGAATATATATTATATGATATGAATATATGTAATAGTACTTTCTTGCGCTGTAGATACGTGTTGATTGAAGTTCAGGCTGCCTAAATTTTCTTAAGTCTCATGGAATTTCTGCTACACTTTTGAAGATTCCTGCAGGCAAACATCTAATGGACCTAGTTGATGTAGATTGGTTTAAAGATACAAAAAGAATGGATCATGTAGCTAGGCGCCCTGGTTGTGCAGCACAGGTTAGTTTCAACGGCTGATTATCTCTTCAGTGAATCTGAGTTCCTTTCTGATAGTTCAAAATTTTCGTGGTGGAATTGGTTTATTTGATAAATTTTTTAGTTTGTTCATTCTTGCTCTTGATATTATAATTAACATTGTTTCTTTCCTTCAGGTTGCTTCAGATAGAGGACTTTTCTCTATCATCTTTAATCTTCAAGTGAGTTGAATATATTGCTGATTATCCTCCTAGTTATTTCGTGTGATTGTTTGAACATTTAATAAGTTCTTTCTCTTCTAGGTGCCTGGATCGACGCACTACAGCATGGTGTTTTATTTTGTGGCCAAAGAACTAGTACCAGGATCTCTTTTGCAGAGGTTTGTTGATGGGGATGATGAGTTCCGCAATAGCAGACTGAAGCTTATTCCATCAGTACCTAAGGTAGATTCTTCTGTCCATTTGCAAAGGAATTTTAGTGCCTGGAGCTACATGTGCCTATTGCTGAATCAATGTTTTGATGCTGTTACTGGTGGTGACCTTTGACCTACTAATAATTCACGCTGTCAACATAATTCTGATGCGAATATGAGACATAAAAGAAATAGAGCTTATAAATACCTTGATGCATATCTGTTTTCTACATCTATTTTAGATTAACTCGAGTGCATAGTTTTAATGGCATTAGATTCGAAAAGAACAGTGCCAGGTAGACATTTTTTGTAGTAAATAAGCTTCCGTCCATATGTTTTTATGTGTATATTTTGTAGATATTCTTGCAGGTTTATATATGTAATAATAATGATGCTCTTCTATCTCTTCTATATATGGTTATTATACTGTTATTCCTTTTTGTCTGCATGGTACACTTTTACGGTGCATCTCAAGTTCGAAAGGTATCTATTTTTGATTTCCCATAATTAGTTGAATTGTCTACCTGCCTACTATACAGACCATGTATGCACACTCAGATATTTTATGCAGAAAGACCTACTGTGGCTTTCTTTTCCATCGTGAATACCAACTCATGAGTTCCAATGGTCATCTTTAAGTAGTCAGAACTTCAAATATTTGAAAAAAGGAGTCTTTATACTGATTGCAGAGATTTGAAGATTTTGTACTTGTTTCTGCAATCTATCACATTCTTAATTCTATTAATATTAAATATCATGCAGGGTTCTTGGATTGTACGACAGAGTGTTGGCAGCACCCCTTGTTTACTGGGGAAAGCAGTTGATTGCAACTATATCCGTGATCCCAAGTACTTGGAAGTATGGCTGTTTTCTGTACTTTTAGAACTTGTTTACCTTGATGATCATAATTTGGTGGCTAGACAGTTTAGTGGATAGAAGGTAGGACAAAATAAAACTAATAAATCTTTCTGTTCTATATTTTTATGCACTAGACAAAAAAGGTGAATCACTCAAAACCAAAACAATCAAGGGTCTTGTGTTTTTCTCCCATGTGAAATCATGACAAGTAAATGTTGGGTAAAGTAGGATGTTACTTAGTAATCCACCCTTATCCGTAATAGTGAACAAGGGTATATACGTACAAATGCACTAGAGCAAGGCTGCATGTTTACCTTTCTTGACTGATTCCACCCCTTCTTTGGTCTTTCTTTTTTATTTTTCTGCAGGTTGATGTTGATATTGGTTCTTCAACTGTGGCAAATGGAGTCCTGGGCCTTGTGATTGGCGTTATTACGACACTTGTGGTTGACATGGCTTTTCTTGTACAGGTATTTAAATCTCAACTGACCAATGCTCATATAATTTGGGGAAGAAAAACAAAGTATTAACTGGAGTTGTAAAGAGAAAAACTAATGAAAAATGTGTTTCACTGACATACCTGAGATACAATTCAAATGCTAACATGCACGAGGGAGATGTGCATGCTTGTTTGAGCTAGCGAGTCTTGGAAATCCTCATTAAATATTGCAAACACTAAGAACAATCTAATTTCTAGTAAAGAACAAGTAGTAGTATATAAGAACAATCAGAACCGTTGAGTTTATTCTTTTATTTTTTAGTCTTTTCTTAAGCCGTTCATGTTGCTCTGTATTTATTCATATGGATAATAGGACATCTTAGAACAATTGCTATCTAAAATAATGGATATCTAAAATGAATACCTCTGTTTCGTTCTGGAATGAAATCGTATCACCTGTAATGCGAAATCTTGTTGATTATGCTGATTATGAGATCGTATAAATTGGTGCAATGGTGACAGGCTAACAGCACAGACGAGTTGCCGGAGCGGCTGATTGGTGCAGTGAGGGTTTCTCATATAGAATTATCATCAGCTATTGTGCCGGTGCTGGAGTCGGATCCTTCAGATTCACTCAAAACATAGTGGTGGGTATATCATATTACATATATAAACGATATTGCTATTCAAGTACATATTGCTACATTCATTCAATATTCAATATATCTAACTCTCATGATGTAGAAATTATTTTTCCCGACAATTGAGTTCAATGCAGTGAAGTTGTCTTGATCCTGCTTTAGCATTTTCTATTATGTGTTTGGCAAAATAAGCTCTTCAAGAGCTTATGAGCTAAAAACATAAACTATAAGAGCCTATAAGCTCCTTAAAAATAAACTCTCCCACCCTAATTTATTTTTAAATTTTATAAACTCTGAAAACATCTTACTGGAGTATAATTTTTCAAACAACCCTAACCAAACACCCCCAAGTCTAATTATTTTCCATATTCTAGCATTAGGCCTTCCACAATGTTGCTCACCAAAAAGTGAGATCTCTCCCACTTTTCCGGTGAGAGATCTCACTCCCGGAGAGATCCCCAATGCACGTGATCTCTCCGGATCTCTCCTATTTTTAATTTTTTTTAATTTCTTGTTTTTAAATTTTTTTATTTCTATTACTATTTCAATTTATTAAACTTAAATATAAAATCACAAAATTTGAAATAATTTGTATTTATTAAATTCAAATACTAATAGATATTACAATATTAAAAAAAATAACTACGCATTACTTGAAATTAAAAAAACATCTAAATATCATTTAATTTTCGCAACATCTTCAATATGCGAAAATGTTCCTCCAAATCCGCAGGCGACATCTTGCTCGTATCCTTCTCCTTCAGCTTCAGATACGTCTTGAGTGATTTGGTTTTTTCATATGCTTGTCTTTTTCTTTGCCCACTCCGAGAAATCTCAATTTGCTTCCGCAGTGGCGTCGAGAAGATTGACGATTTTATCCTCCGGAAGGTTTGGTAGAGGAGCACTTGGAGCACTTCCAGTAGCCTTCCCCTTTCCTTTCGCTGCAGTCCTCCCAATTGGCCTTTCACGGCTGAAGAAGGGGGAATCATCCTCGGATTTAGAAAAGTTGGACGATCCGTCAAGCCCTTTTTGGCGCTTATCAGAGCCGACGCCTTGATATTTGGGAAGCTCGTGTAAGATCTTCCAAGCATCCTTCAGAACGAAGTGCTGCTTGTTGTTCTTCTTGTAGTACATCTTGGCGGCAGCATCGTAGATGTCGTTGTTGCTCGAACCGCTTGGCCATTGCTCCTTGCATTGAAGGTAGAACCCGTTGAATTGTGTCACCTTCGTTTGAGCTCGTGAAAAATGAGACCTCAGCTGCACGACGTCCCGATCGATGGCGTGCTCCGGCTTCTCCTGTGTGTTGTACATGATTTCGATGCGCTTCCAAAATTGGAGGCCGCTTTGGTCGACACCGTTTCTCAGATCTTCAGACACGGCCGCCCAACAAAACACGATGGCAGCCGTTTCTTCAGGAGAGTAGGCGACGGGCGGCCTATTTGTAGGAGTGGCCCCTTCGGAATCATCTTGTTTGGCCTTTGATTTTGCCTTCCCCTTTCCTTTCGATGGTGAAGGAGCGGGGACGTTGGAAACGCTTTCGAAGGAGGCGGATAGGTTCATCGTCTCCAAGCCTTGCGTTGCAAAACGATGAAGATCCGGCGGAGATGGTCGATACGATCCGGAAGAGTAGCCCTCAAATAAAGGAGGAGCCGTGGCGTAGGCGCCGAAACCGAGGACTGGCGGCGGAGTGGGAGCTTCCTCCGGGATAGGTGGGGGCGTCGGCGCTGGTGCTTCGTAGCTGCCGGCATAATTTCCGTACCACGTGTTGAACTCGTTCTCCATTGGATCCGATATTTTTTTAGGAGAAAATTGAAGCAAGAACACAAAAAATTGGAGAAGAAATTGAAGCAAGAAAACAAGAAATTGGAGAAGAAAATGTGGTGAAGAACCACAATGTTGAGCATCAATTTATAGGGATGAATTAGGTGTAGCCGTTGGGAGCGAACGGCTACCCCAACGTCTCTTTCAAATTTTTATATTATTTTATTTTAATTTTTCGCCGATTTTCGGCGATTTAAAAAAAAAAAAAATTAGCTTGCTGACGTCAGCAATGATGTCAGCAAACTTCGACCGATCTCATTGCGGAGCCGCGCACACCCGCTGACCGATCTCTCTTGCCACAACGCGCGCGGGTGAGCACTCGCGAGATTGGCCTCGGCGGAAGAACGCTCACTCCGGCGCGTTGTGGGCGGCCTTATTTTCCCAC
This sequence comes from Mentha longifolia, assembly GCA_001642375.2. Lineage (NCBI taxonomy): Eukaryota > Viridiplantae > Streptophyta > Magnoliopsida > Lamiales > Lamiaceae > Mentha > Mentha longifolia. The sequence continues at coordinate 8,080,061 of CM038118.1, forward strand.
TATCCCATTCATATTCCAAGTGGGTCCCGATTCTCGTCAACCACACCAAGAGCAGATTTGCAGTCTTTAAATTTGACCCGCCCTCCTCCGTTTACTAAATTTTCTAATTCTGCCGGAAAAATGGAAATTCCGGCCAGCATATTTTTCGGCGTCTGGTCTAGTATCGGAGCTGTATCGTTGTATCTCGGCTTCAACGCTCTCAACAGCACCGACCTTCCCTCCTCCGTTCCTCCCACCGTCCTCTTCCTCTTCAAGCATTTTCTCGCCATCTCCGCTTCCCATTCCTCCGCCCGCACCCTCGTTTTCCAAACTAAGCTCAAGATCCATGTCCTCAAATACTGCGCCTTGTTTTTCCTAGTCTTTCTCCCGATCGCCTTCCTCAGCATCGCCAGCGAAGCTCTGGCCGTATCTTTCCGGATCTACAGCCTCGTGAACGCATTCGTTCTGATTTTCTATTTCCTCCCATGGAAGAAACGCGTTTTGGGCGACGATTTCTTCTACTATCTCTCGATTGGATTCATTCTCTTCCCACTTTTGCTTGCGCTGCCGCCTTCTAGAGGAGAAGATAGATTTCTGATGTGTGCGTTCGCATCGATCTCCAATTTCTTCGTGATTTACCAACCGTCGTACGCCGCCGTCGATTTGGAGGACTTTTGCCTTTACTTCCACTTAATGGCTACGTTCACTTTACTTTTAACGACGCAGCTCTCACCGATTCTGGTGTTGATCCCTTCCTTCTTCACCTGCATCGCCCACGCAGCCATCGCCGGAGACGAGGGCTTTCAGTTTCATCAATGGCTTGATTCACCGATTCTGGAGCAGAATCGGATTTATTCGGAGGTGAAGAGGATGGTGGGGGAGAATGTGAATGTGATTGAGTATTCGGTAGGGATAGGGGGGGACGATTCTGTTGCAGTACTTTTTCCGGCTAACGACGTTCGACCACGTGGCGGCGTTCCTCTACTTCGCGGTGGCGTGGCTGGCTAACGTGGCGCTTCTGTTGTGCCCTCATGACTTTGGGGTTTTTCAATTTCTTCTTGAGTAATGTGATCGTGGGGTGTACGGTGAGCCAGTTTGGGGTTGGGAGGATTACTTGGGTTGCATTTGCTGCTGCTTTGCTTCTGTATTTTGTAAGAGTGAAGCTGGAGTTGATTTGCGTGGTGCGTAGGGATGGTAAACCAGCAGTTGTTACTTGGCGACAGAATCAAACGCGGACCAAATGGTTTGATTATTTCATTCTCTCTCAAATTTGTATGCTTTCACCATTTGCATTTGCTATTCATCATTTTTGCACTAAAGTAAATACGACTCGGTCAAGCACGTGATTATCAAATAAGATTTGTCAACTCCTTGCATACCCACAAAGTCTTTTCTTCTTCTCATTTTTTTGTTTTCGCTTTCATCACACAACTAAATACTCCCTCGGTCACTAATAAGTGTTTCATGGCACCAACATACACAAATCGAGAAATTCCATGATTTTACCCTAATTATTACATAGAAAATTTTAAAAAGTAAGAAATTAATAATTATGAGGGTAAATTTGGTAATTTAAACTATTTTTTTTAATCTAGAAAAATACAATAAGACAGTTATTTGTGGACAATTTTTTTTAAGAGTTAAGAGCACTTGTTAGGAGAGAGAGGGAGTATAATAAAATCGATACCTACAAAGACTTTTTATTCCAAGTTGATGCGTGCGCACATGCTAATCTATTTTAAAGAGAGTTCAAAATTTAATTAAACTTCAGTTGTCGACTATCAATGTCAACAATGCAAATCTCACTGAAACTTCTTGCATGGTGAGATTTGCATTGGTAGAATTTCACTCCTATTTAGTAGCCTTCCAAGAATTTCAAAACAAAATAAAAAGAAAAGAAATAAAGAAATATACTACTCCCTCCGTCCCTTTCAAACTGAGTCACTTTTTTCACCAATAATTTCAAGCGTTTTCGAGCGTCTTAATGATGGGTTTTAAAATAACTTTTTAAAGATTTTTTATTTTTACAGAATACTATAACACTTCAAGTATCCCGTGAAAAAAAAAATCATTAAAAAGTTACGTTAAAACTCATTATTAATTCGCTCTAAAATGCTTGAAATTATTGCTGAAAAAAGTGACTCAGTTTGAAAGGGACAGAGGGAGTACTTTACAAGACTATTAGACCCACGACTCAATCCGTACATGTATGGGTTGGGCTCATAATCATATGCATAGAAGCATAAACAAAAGTTTTAAATTGGGCAGAATAGAGGCCATTTGAGTAGGGACCAGATTGGTTATGATGAGAGCACCTCAATGTCGTAACAGGAAGGCAGAAACAGGCACCCGTCTCACATACTTAGTTGCGAGCATTTACCACTCATCACATCTCTTTTTAACTTGCCCCAGTCCTCTCCGGCATCGCCTCTCCAGTCGCGGGAAACCCTTCATAGTCGGCTCTTTTGAGATTGGGCAGAGCTGGAATTGACACTACCTTCGGGCAGCTCGAAACACTCAAGCTCCGAATCCGGTGCAGCTCAGTGTACAGCCGGGCTCAGACTTCTGAGCGTGGCGACGTGTCGTAAGGCTTGAGGTAAGCACGCTATCTTCGGAAGAAAGGACAAGTCCACCCATTCAAGATTCTCCACATGCTTGATCTCCGCCGGCAACTCTCGTAATTCTGCGCATGCCGATATTTTGAGACCCTGCAGAAATGTAAAGCGGCTCAAATACAATTCATTCATCTAATTATCATTCCCTTCATTAGCTTTAATGGAAAAAGAAATTAAAGGCAGCAGTACCTCCGGTGGAGTGAATAAATCCCTCCAATTGCCTAACATTAAGCACAGGTTGATAAATCTTAACCAATTTGCAGGCGGCGAATGTGGGCGATCTTATGCCAATCCTCTCCACTTCCTCTCTGGCATCGCCTTTCCAGTTCTGGACATTCCTCCACAGTCAGTTCCTTAAGATTTGGCAGAGCTGGAAGTGATACAAGCTTTGCGCAGTCTTCAAGGCTCAGGTATGTGAGCTGGTGTAACCAGTCCGGGAGTGATCCCAGCTCAGGAAGTCTCATTAGGGTTAGACTAGTAAGTGAGGGGAGGTGTTGTAACGCTTCGGGCAAGCGTGCCATCTTAGCAAGACCATCGAACTGTATATAAGAAAGATTCCGGAGTTGCTTAATCTCCTCCGGCAGCTCTACTAATTCTGGGCACTGAGTTATAAAGAGGCTCCGCAGAGTGGTAAGGTGCTGCAGCAACCCTTGAGGCAAACATGTCATTGTCTTAAGATGATGTAAATCCAAATTTTGAAGCTTTTTTAAGACTTGCAGACCTTCTCCTCGTGGCGTTGAGATCTCTTGTGCACCACTAATCGTCAGTGACCAGAGATTAGGGAACTTAACTAGCATTTCTATTGGAAAGCATATCACGTTCTCCTCAATTTCCACCGACAGTCTAGTGAGAGTGTCCTGCTCAGATAATAAAGCCAGAATCGAGCTACTGCATTTTAGCTTCTTCAACTTTTGCAGTGATGAGATTGGTGTCATTATTAAAGAATAGCAACGCTCAATCTGTAGTTCTTTAAGATTCGGAAATGCTTCTATATCCTCTTGATCCTTGGAGAGCCCCTTCAGATTTGGGAGATCACGCAAGTACAACACTTCGAGAGCTAGGAACTATATCTTGGCAGAGTTTCCTTCTCCAACTTCATATTCACTTATGTACTCCACCCCCACATTCTCTAACCTCAAGCTTTTAAGACGAGGCATCTCTCCTAAATTTGGAAGACGCCTGCAATTTCTACAATTCATCATACGAATCTCAACTATTTTTCCCAGTGCTGAGTCTGTCATCCAAAGTGGCAAGTGTCTACCTATGAAGCCTCTTATAGTTAGAGATTCAAGATTGGGGTAAGGTTGAAGTGCTTGCAACACCTTTTCATCTACATCTTCCTCTAACTTGGATGAGTTATTATGTCTTTCCCATGACAAACTTAACTCTCGAAGATTCTTTTTCTCAGCAAGATTAGCTTTCTTTGCATCTATATGGTCCTTCACTCGCTCTAGATGTCGAATCTCAAGCCTTCTGCCTAGGTTCAAGCATTTCAGTTCCTCAAGTTGGTTACCCCTGTTGAGGCCCACTACAAACATACTCAATGTTTTTAGATTGGTTAACTCTCGCATTTTGGAGGGCATTTCGGACAAGGATTCACACTCTGACAAACACAGATGTTGGAGATTATGCAAGTATCTTATGTTCTTAGGTAATGCCACAAGACGACGGCAGTAATCCAATTTCAGGATTTGTAAGTTCCAAAGACTGCATAATGAGTCAGGCAGGGTACTTATTTTAGATCCAAACATATTCAAGAATCTTAAATGTTTGAGATTGCATATAGCAGAAGGCAACTCTTTTATTGTTGTCCAGCTTGCATCTAATACCCGTACACTCCTCAACTCCATGACTGAAGACATTACTATATCTTGCTGAAAACTTTTAGGAAAGTAGACGCACCTTTCTAGCAAATTTACCTGGCGGATGGTACATGGTGCACTCGTGATATTTTTTTCGATTTGTGTTCCAGGAACTTTATTCTCCATGACTGATAGAGCAAGATCGTGAACAAGATCATGCATTTGAATGAAGTAACGTTCAGAAGAAGAGATGCCGACATATGGGATACGCTGAAACAGAGATCTGAGAATTAATTCATTACAGATATCGTTTCCAACATCTTCCACTTGTAATGTTCCCTTTGCTGAAATGTACCCATGAGCCATCCAAAGACGGATCAGTTCTTCTCTCCTAATTCGATGATCCTTAGGAAAGGCTGCAAAATAAGCGAAGCAATGCCTGAGCTCTAGGGGAAGATGATGATAACTCAATCTCAAAGCTGGCATTATCAAACTCTCTTCTGCCGATAGCTTCCACGTATCACTCTCTCTCACATAGATCCATTCCTTTTCAGCTCTTTTGAACCGTAGAATTCCCCCGAGAGCCTTAGCAGCCAGGGGCACCCCGGCACACTTTTTCACAATTTGTTTCCCAATTCTTTCCAGCTCCGGATATTTCAGTTCTTCTTCCGGTCCGAATGCAAATTGTCTGAGCAGCATCCAGCAATGCTCATCCGACAGCCCCTCCAGACAATGAGGTGGAAGTGTTCCCATTATATCAGTTGCCTTCTTCTGGCGTGTGGTGACGATGATCGATGATCCAATCGAGCCACATGATAGAATATCTTTCAGCTCACACCACTTCTCTTGATGGTCGTTCCACACATCATCCAACACGATCAAATACCTCTTCTGGCTCAACAACTCCCATAGGCGACGCTGCAGAGCATCCAAGTGCTGCAGATCTGATGCCTTTCCAGTTCCAGTGGCAGATTCAATCATCGCCTTCACCAAAGTCTTCATCTCAAAATTATCAGAGACACAAACCCAAATTCTTCTATCGAAGCAGTCCACCACTCGGGGATCGTTATAGACTAGTTGAGCAAGAGTCGTTTTCCCAAGGCCACCAACACCAAGTACCGGAAGCACGGTCATGATCTCTTGTTTCTCCCTTGCATCTTCCACCAACATCTTCACAATCTTGTCTCTATCTCCTTCCCTACCAAAAATCTTATCAGAATCGTTCAACAGGGAACCAGTCTCACGCCAGGCAGCACCTACTTCTCTGGGCCCATCCACGGGAAACTCGCGCAGATGAAACTTAGCCCGCTCCGCAGCAACAGAGTCCAGTCTCTCTGTAACATGCTTCATCCTCCTCCCGATCTTGTGTCGATACAGAATTTTCTGGAGGCTGTAGCGACTGAGTTTGCTGCCGGAGTGGTTGAGCTTGGAGACATGAGTATTACACTCATCCAAGATGTCATCAATCTCATAAGCAAGGGCGTTGACTTTGCGGAGCCAGTCTCGGATGGGCCTGCTCTCCGTCTGCCTGAGTTCTGCGTCCTCCAGCACAGCTTGGATGGTGGTGAGGGTGCTGGAAAGCTTATCCATCTCCTTCTCCACGCCCATAATTATTCCGATCTCCTCCTTAATCAAGGCGCCCAGATTATCAAGAACAACTTTTAGAAATGCCTCCGCCATGAAAAAGCCCAGATTATGAAAAACGATACCCTTTTTGTTTTTGATCACCAAATTTCAAGTATCACAAGATGAAATGAGGAGATGCTGTGAAATGGTCTTTACAAACTGTCTGCAATTCATTAATAATAATAAAATAATAATTGATCTATTACTATTAATTAAATCAATTTAATGACTACTAGTTATTCAATTCCAAGTCGTCTCTTGAGAGTCTCCTATGTAAAAAAAGAGATATCTAAACTCTATTCCAGACAGCTCCACTCCACCAGCTCAAATAAAAAAAAGACTAAAAAACACAACTATTAGGTTTATGAAATTGATGCAGAGTTGACCTTTCAAATAGAAGGGAAGCACTGGAGTCATCCAAAAAAGGGTGTTTGGGTGTTACTACCCTCTTATTTATTGTATTGTAAAAACTACCTTCAAAATGAAATAATGATAAGATTATCCTTACACAATAAATTAAGATATTTTATGGCCCACATCCAAGTCATCTATCGACTCTTTCCTGAATATTTTGCCGGTCTTCTTGGCTTTTTTTGTTTTTATTAGTGGGGCCATCATATTGTAAATTGTGTGTGTCGGTGTGGGTGTCGAATATTGAAGGGAGTGGGAGAGAATTGATTCTTTATGATTTTCAAACAAACAAAAAAAAAAAACAAACTAACACACACACACACACAAAAACCCTAAACCCTAATCTCATATAAATCCACATACACACACCACAATACACAACCGAGCAACTTTCAAGTAACAATATCAACTCCGGCGGCCCTCAAGCATACAACTTCCCTCCTCCTTTCATCAAGCATTGCACATTTTCAACCGCACCGGAGTGATGTCGGCACAATAATTAATCGATCATGACCACAAATACCACTTTGTCTTGCCGGAAAATGAATCGGGGATCTCCATCGAAGTAATACCACGACGAATATTGGTATATTTTAAAAAATATAGTATTAATTTTTTTATTATGTTTTGGTTATGAATTTAAATTGTATTATTTGTTATGATTTAATTCGAAATTAGTACAAATTTGTAATGTTTGTAATGTTAAAATTTATATATATATTGAGGAAAAAAAATTAAAAAATTATGGTATAGCCGTCCGGCAGTATAATCCGGTCGCTGGAAAATTACTTTTCCGGCCATCAGATGGACCAGACGGCTATACCAATATTTTCTCTCTCTCTTTTTTTTTTTTTTCTTTTTTTTCTAAGTATAGATAATTTTTCAAATGTAATTTATGTGTTTAAGAATTCATTTAAAGATTTATTTTTGAAATTAATTGATTATTATTTTGTTTAATTTAATTCTCTTAAGTGATTTAATTCGAAATATTCATATATTTGTAATGTGTGAAATATTAAAATTCATATGCAGGTTCAGAAAAAAAATATATATATATGGTATAGCCATCCGGTCATTCTGGCACCGGAAAAGGGCCGTCCGGCCGTATATTTCGGTCGCCAGAAAATCACTTTTTCAGCCATCGGATGGACCACCAATATTTTTCTCTTTTTTTTCCTAAGTATAGATAATTTTTCAAATGTAATTTATGTATTTAGGAATTAGTTTATAGATTTATTTTTTATATTAATTGATAAGTATTTTGTTTAAATAAATTCTCTTAAGTGATTTAATTCGAAATATTCATATATTTGTAATGTGTGAAATATTAAAATTTATATGTAGGTTCAGAAAAACCAAAAAATTATGGTATAGCCGTCCGGTCATTCCGGCACTGGAAAAGGGCCGTCCAGCCGTATATTCCGGTCGCTGGAAATTCACTTTTGCGGCCATCGGATGGACTGGATAGCTATACCAATATTTTTCTCTTTTTTTCTAAGTATAGATAATTTTTCAAATATAATTTATGTGTTTAGGAATTAGTTTATAGATTTATTTTTGATATTAATTGATTATTATTTTGTTTAAATTAATTAATTCTTTAAGTAATTAGTTAGTTAATCTTTATAATAAAATAAAACTATTTAATATGCTTAATACTTAAGATATATTAAACATTACGATTATATGCTTAATACGTAAACATTACGATTAATTATATGTTTTACAGGAATCTCAGGAGTCATGGTACCGTCGAAGCCATTTGATCAACATGAGAATAGATGTCGGCAACTATTATAGGATTCAAATCTTGGATGATATTAGGGTGGCACCGACCGAAAGCTATACCAATTATGATATAGTCGATAAATTTCAAAATGGACCTTTCGGATATTTTTTCACTTGGCAGCCGGGGTAAAACAGTAAAATATTGCTAAACTCTGTTATATCTCGAGCTATTGTTACAGAGCAAGGAATTTGGTCCACATTAGGGGCCAATACGTAGAGTATACTGTTCGAGACCACGCTCTGATTACATGGTTGAGATTTGAGTCTACAGAGTTTGATCCTAGGATTCAGAGGGAGCCAAGGGAATCGCCTTTTTTTCAAATCGTCTGTGGCGGCCATAATTAGAAGGCGGCATGGCTGGACTCCCAATTTTGAAATTTGGTTTTTATGGATAGAATGAGCATAATTTTGAAATTTTTGCAAATCAAAGAGTTGTTTGCACTTTGCACTTTAGTTTGGTCTGAAATGAGGCAACTTAGCGCCGAGCAATTTTTTATTTTATTTTTATTTTATTTTATTATTTTATTTTATTTTATTTTATTATTATTATTATTTTTTTCTCTATGGAGTAGTGTAGTTGGTTGTAATTTGTTTCTGGCCAACGGAAAAAAACATGTTCCTATACTATTTTTTTGGATTCTCCACTTGAGTTGAGTTTTGATTGCATTGAATATTTTTTGATTTTTTGATTTCATCTGAAACGGGGTTGTATACCAATGCATATACATTTTTATTAGTATTGTTGATTGTTGATACAAATGCATCATATCGGATCCTCTATTGCCTACTCATGTGGCATTTTTTTATTACATTTGGGGATAAAGGACACGTGGCATAATCAATGATTGATGATTTAAGATTTATATAAAGAAAATATATACCCTAACCTTTGAAATTTCTAAACCCTTAGGATTTGTCACATGTCCCCCATCCACGAATGCGATAGAGAATGCCACATGAGTATGCAATAGATGATCCCATGACACGAATGCATATACATTTTTTTTTTCTTTTCATTCTACAAATCCAGATTCAATTTTCGTTGGCTTATTGTTAATGGTTCTTTAAAAACCATCACAATTCAGCGTCATGAAAGTTCATGAATTTAAGTAATCGTTTGAATTTTAATTTATTTTGTACTTATTGTAAAATTGTTTATTGTATTTCTAAATTTTATGAGTGGTTTTTAAATGGGACTATTTTGTGTTTCCATTATATGAATTCTCATCATTTAATCAAATTTTAGTAGATCCAATATACTAATATTGAAGTTCATACTCTTTTCTCTTAAAAATATATGATAATTATGATTCAAATTTTATGTATAGTAAATCTCTTGGTATGTATATTTGCATATTAATGAGAAGAATATAATACTTCATTACCTTAAATTTCAACCACCGCGCATAGCGCGGGTCAACATACTAGTATACTAATAAAAGTGAAATAAAATATTAAAAAAATAATTATAAATCGTAATGGGGATGAATGAATCCTTGAAAATATTCATTAAATTAAACTAAATTATTATTAAAAAAAATTATTAAAAAAAATTGCATGAAAATAGTAAAACGTGAATTTTGAGACACCATTGTGACACAAATTTAGGGATAGATGATCCCAAGCCAATTTTAGTAGACGTAAAAGGAAAAATTATACAATTATTATGGAATGGAGGGATCATCTCTTTTGAGATGGTTTCTTGACACAGTTCGGATCTTCTATTGCCAAATCGTGTGACATTTTTCATTGCCTTAATTGTAATGCCCCGCTTTTTCTAAATACGTTATTATTAATTAAGTCGATAAATTAAGGAGTATTAGTTAACTTTTAGTAGCTAATTCTATCCCTGACCAATAATATATATGTATATATATTTTGAGAAAGAATTCCCTAATTAGAAAATTAGGAGAGAGTGGTATTATCCAAGGTAAATCAAATAGTCATTTGATTTATAAGATTCTCTCGATTAATTAAATTGATTGAATAAACGATTGAGTTTATAATAATCAATCAAGCTTATAGTCGAATAACTATAATATTAATATTTGTTACTACTTAGTTAAGAGTAATCGAGATTAATCGAGTTAAGAATATTAATCTTGACTATAGATTCACAATCATAGATTCATTGGCCAGGTCCAATAATATTTTCTAAGCCCAAGTGGCTTGGGTTCAGCCCATTAATAGGCCCATTACCTTGAAAACTTTTCTTCAAATCTCTTTAATTAAATAAAAACGAAAATAAACATTAAAAATATAATAACAACAAGAACTAGTACCTTCCTTCATTAACATTACAACCAAAATGAGAGATTAAGCAAAACACGACTCCCAAAAATCTGTCCTTCACTCACTAACCAACAAAATACAATGAATAAAACCTGGTACAATAAACCATTCTTTTAATGGTGTTTAATCCCTACAAAAAAGGAAAGGAAGAGGAAATGGTAGTACTAGGTACTTTATGTTCATCTTCCTGCAGCTTCAAAAGAAAAGGGAAGAAGAGAGGGGTACAACTATCAATAAATAGCCATTAAGTACAAAACACTATTAAAGAAAGGACTACACTAAACCACCAAAGCTGCAGCAGTGATGCAGGAGCTGAAACGACCCCTCAACCTTAGAATAAGGAACAATTTCATCACTTGTCAAAAGACTATACACGTGCAAAAGAGTTAGGTTTGATTAGTCATCTCCAATCTGAAATAAGGGAAGAATAGTAAGCATTTTTCTTACAAGAGTTGGAATAAAAGAATGAGAGATTAAGTAGTACTATGGGAAAATTCATACAGCCTTACTCATCAATCTATTCAAATCTGAATTCCTGCATGCAAAATTTCAGTGAATGTACCTATCCATGACCTCCTCAACCACTCCCATCAAACGAGTTGTCACCACCTTCAACTTCAGCTATAAATACCTCTCCCTTACCCAATTCAGCCTCACCATTTCAACACTTGCTCAAACATACATAAGAAGCAAATAAGTAAAGAGAGAAAGGAGTAGAGAATCAGAGGGAAGAAGATAGGCAGCAGAAGCAAGGAGAAGGAGAAGGAATACTAGAAGAATTCTCAAGTCTCATTTTCCAAAAAACACATGTCCGACTACTCCAACACCTAAACTCCAATCAGTAAGAACACTCACCCTTTTCTTCTAGCGTCATGATAGAACCAAGCATGCTTAAGAACTTAGGATTCATGAGTCTTGTTTAGCCAATGCATAAACACTTAGAAAATAAGCATGATTCTTATTCTCCTATAACTCTAATAAAAAGCATGCTAAAAGTATTGAAAAGTTCAAAATTATAGTTGCATAAACAAGGCCAGAGAAGCACTTATGTTAACTCTGAAATTTACTTATAAATTGCAACAAATCCAGCCCCTAAACTCCTTACAACAAGCAATAGAAATCCTTAATTAAATAAGAAGAAAACCAAGAAACAAGACCAAAGTCGTTTCTATATATATATATGCTCTTCAGTTAGGTGCTTGAATGCAAACAACCATAGTAGAATCAAATAAGGACAAGAACTTAACAAACAATCAAATATATATATATATACGAATATGTATATAAGAGAAGGGAGTGAGAAGCGATACTAAACGAGAGATGGATTCCCTCGTTGGAATCAAACGGCAACGGCAATTTCCGGAGGCGGTGACCATGACGAAACTGCAACAGAAACCTCTCCGGAAATCTGCACATAGAAGGAAGGAAATTAGAATAAATAAATAAACATTATTAATAATATTACGAATAATTTAGAGGGGAGGGGAGGACGATACGGTCTTCAACTGCTGCAGCGGCGAAGTCGTCGAGCTCACGACAGCAAGGCTACCGCAGCAGCCTTCCAACCGCAGCGGCGGCGAGTTCCAGCTCCATCCCTGCAGCCTCGGCGACGACACAAGGAAGACATCAGCCACGGCGCTGCAGCCCCAGCAGAGGCGGAGCATGGCGGCGAGCTGTCGAACTTCCTCCAGCAACGGCTCCGACTCCCCACGGCGTCGCAGCCCCATCAGCCATGCGTCACCTGCAGCAGCGGCGGCTCGACCTTGCAGCTCCCACGGTGATGACGGAGATGACGCAGCAGTGGCGGCCTTGGCGCAGCAACTTCGACGGCGGCTAATCTCCAACAGCAGAGGCGGAATCTTGGTGGCGGCAGCACGCGAGGAGAAAGAATGGGAGAAGGAACGAAGAAGAGAACGAGCGAGAGAGAGAGATAGGCGTAGCAGAAGAAGAAATTGAAAGAGGGAGAGTGTGATTAGGGGAGAGATAATTGGGTGGGCTAATCATGGTACTGGCCATGTTCTTAAAATACTTGGGCCTAGTTTTTTATTTATTTTAAGAATTCACAAGATTAAGAAATAAAATAATTAACGAGAATTAATTTATCGAGTTTTGATCGAGCGAAGTCAAGTATCGAGATTATTCCAAGTAATTAATTTATAAGCCTTGAATCCAATTAATTAATAATTGGATTTATTATTAAAGAAATTCTTATAAATAATTTATTAGCCTATTTATCCAAGAAGAATAATTAGGATAAATATAATTATATTTTATCTTAAAGTAGTGAATTCTTTCGAATTCTTATAGCGTCGTCTTATAAATAGGCACGAATCGACGTGGAGGTTGATCAGACGTTCCTATCAAGACCGGCCATTTTCGACGCCTCAAGAGGTGGGTTTTCATGCAAAATAAAATGAGATTTCTAAATGATTAAGATTAGTTATTTTCAAAGATTGTCATGCCAAAAATATTTAATTTTTCGTATGATGCCTATCTGCATTGACTTTGCCAATTTAAGTTATTGGCTTTGCCAATTTATGTTAAACGAAGTCGGTCCTTGTGAGATAGCTATCTCACGTGGATTAGTGTACACAGTGACCATGTGCCATCTTCGGATTGGCCGGTCAAGGTTTCGTGGGGGTGGCCAACTCCTCGATTCCACAGTTTCAGATGTGGTAGATTAGTAAAGAACTTAGTCTGCAAACACTTTTAGAATCACAAATGAATTTAGTAAGCATAGGCTCTTTTAAAGAAAATCCCTATGCGTTACTCAACTATGGCTTGACAATATTACAGTATGTATATGTTTTGGCAACGTGTCCACTGGGTACAATGCACTCAGCCCTGCATGTTATTTCTAAAATGTGCAGGTTGAGTAAGATGACGTGAAGTGACGACCGAAGCTTTTGTCGTTTTCATTTAGATATTGAACTCTCGAAGATATATGTCTTCATACATGTATCTTAAGTATTCTTCCGCTGCGTACACTCTTAAATTCTAAGTTATTTATTCAAATTATGTAATCGAGACAAGTTCCTATTTCCCTAATTGGATATACGAGCCGAGCTATTAATGTCATGAACTCCTTTTTATATGCTATGATAGTCAAGTTCACATGATATATATATCCCCTTTCTTTTCCCTATTCTTAAATCCTTTCCCTAGTCATGGTTTCCCGGCTTAGCTATCATTAGTAAAGTCCGGTCGTAACATTAATAGATTAATGGCACATGACAAAATCAATAATTTATGAAGATTTATATAAGGAAAATATATATCATAACCTTTGAAATTTCTAAACTCTAAGATTTACCACATGTCATCAATCTATTAAAGCAATAGAAATATCACATGCTTTGGCAATAGAGTATCCGATGCATTCTTGACATTCCATCTACTCTATCAAAAAAAAAAAAAAAAAAAAAAAACTCTAGTTTATTGCATACAAGTCACTTATCAACGTAACTAAACATAGACAAGCAAAGTATCTCATTAAACATAAACTCCAAGTATTACTGCATAAGCTCTTGAAAATGCTGCATGATGGGAAACAGAATGAAGAGGTAGCTGCGAAGTTAGTCACCAATTCGGAGGCGAGGAATGTGAGAAATCTTGTCCCAGTCCTCTCCCCTTCCTCTCCGGCATCGCCTCTCCAGTTGCGGGCAACCCCTCACAGTCAGCTCTTTGAGATTAGGCAGAGCTGGAATCGACACAACCTTCAGGCAGCTCGAAACACTCAAGCTCCGAAGCTGGTGCAGCCACTCCGGGATCGACCGCAGCTCACTAAGCCAGTACAAGCTCAGACTTCTGAGCGTGTCGACGTGCCGTAAGGCTTGAGGTACGCACACCATCTTTGGAAGAAAGGATAAGTCCACCCATTCAAGATTCTCCACATTTTTAATCTCTTCTGGCCAATCTGATAATTCTGCACATGCCGATATTTTGAGTCCCCGCAGAGAAGTAAGGTAGGGAAACAATTCTTCTGGAATGCGTGCCAGTCCCTCACAATCTTGTATCCATAACTGTTCAAGCCTTTTCAAACCTTCGACTGGCATTGCAGCTGAGATCTTGTTTGCATGGTAAATAGTTAAAAATCTGAGATTCGTGAACTTCACCAGCGTTTCCATTTGAAAACACGTTGTGTTCTCTTCAACAGTCACTTGAAGTCGATCCAGAGTCGGAAACTCAGGGAACGAAGCCAGAGTCGAGCTAGTGCAGTATAGATCCTCCAGCTTCCGGAAGGATGAGATAGGTGGCAATGTGAATGAAGAGCAGCGCTCTATCTGTAGGGCTCGAAGATTTGGGAATGCTTCTTTACTCACTTGCTCCTTCGAAAGCCTCTTAAGATTTGGGAGATCGCTTAAATGCAGAGTGTCCAGAGCTATGAACAGCATATTTTCTGCCTCATCTTCCATAATGTACTCCACCTCCAAACGGATTAAGAATAATACTTTAAGATGAGGTAGCTCTCCCAGTTTCGGAAGACGCCTGCAGTTTCTGCAATCCTTTATAATAATCTCAACTATCTTCCCCAGAGTTGAGCTTCCCATCCATGGTGGAAAATATCTACCACCGAGTCCGCTTATACAGAGTTCTTCAAGATTGGGGTGAGGTTCGAGTTCTTCCAACACCTTCTCATCAATATCTTGCTCTAACTCGGATGAATCGTGCCTTTCCCACCACAAGCTCAAGTTCCGAAGATTCTTCTTCTCACCAATATTTGCTTTCCTGGCATCCATATGGTCTTTTACTCTCTCCAAATTCCGAATCTCAAGCCTTCCGTTGAGGTTCAAGAATTGCAGTTCCTCAAGTTTGTTACCTCTGTTATGTCCAACCAAAAACATGCTCAGTGTCTTGAGTTGAGTTAACTCTCTGATTCTAGAGGGCATCTCACGCAAAGCCACACAGTTTCTCAAACAAAGATGTCGGAGGTTACGCAAGTGTCTCGTGTTCTTAGGTAAGGCCACTAGCAAGCGGCAGTTCTGCAGGTTGAGAATTAGCAAATTCCAAAGAGTACATAATGAGTTTGGCAGAGTGCGAATTCCAGAATATGACAAATCCAAGGATCGTAAATGCTTGAGATTGCCGATGGAAGGAGGCAAACATTTTATAACCGAAACTCTTGCATCTAATACTCTTAGGCTTCTGAGCTCCATGATGGAAGAAATTCTCATTTCTTCTTGAAATATTTTAGGAAACATGACATATCTGTGTCGGAAGTTTACCTGGCGAATGGTGGATGCGTTTGTGATGATTTTTCTCTCATTTTGAATTCCGGGGACTTTGTTCTCCATCACTGATTGTGCCAGATCATGAATCAAATCATGCATAACAAGCCTCCTACCGTGATTTAATTGTAGAAGAGATCTGAGTAGTAACTCGTTGCATATTTCATCTCCAACATCTTCTGCTTCTAATGTTCCCTTTGATGAGACAAATCCATGAGCCATCCAAAGTAGGATTAGTTCCTCCTTTTTAACTTGATAGTCCTTTGGAAAGGCTGCAAAATAAGCAAAGCACTGCCTGAGCTCCATAGGAAGATGATGATAACTCAATCTCAAAGCCGGCATTATCAAACTCTCTTCCGGAGATAGCTTCCAAATCTCGCTTTCTCTCACATATATCCATTCTTGTTCTCTCCTTTTAAAGCGTAGAATTCCTCCGAGAGCCTTGGCAGCCAGGGGCACTCCAGCACACTTTTTCACAATTTCTTTACCAATTACTTCCAGCTCTATAGGACATTCATTTCCTTCTTCTTGTCGTGGTCCGAATGCACGTTGCTCGAGCAGCATCCAACAATGGTCATCGGAGAGCCCCTTGAGGCAATGAGGCGGAAGCGTTCCCATGATCTCAGCTACCTTCTTTAGACGAGTGGTAACAATGATCGATGCCCCAACTGAGCCACATGATAAAATATCTTTCAACTCGTACCACTTCTCTTGCTGGTCATTCCACACATCATCCAACACGATCAGATATCTCTTCTGGCTCAACAGCTCCGACACGCAGCGTTGCAAAGCATCCAAACGCTGCAAACCCGAAGCTCTTGCACTCCCCGTGGCAGATTCAATCATCGCATTCACCAGAGTTTTTATTTCAAAATCGTCGGAGGCACAAACCCAAATTCTTTTGTCGAAATGGTCCACCACTCTCGGATCGTTGAAGACTAGTTGAGCAACAATCGTCTTCCCAAGGCCTCCAACGCCAAGTATCGGGAGCACCGACATCTCCTGTTCTTCCCTCACATCTTCCACCAACATCTTCACAATCTTGTCTCTATCTTCTTCCCTACCATAAATCTTATCAGGCTCGTTCAACATGGATCCCGTCTCTCGCGACGCACCAACTTTCTCTCTGGGCCAATCTACGGGCATCTCGCGCAGATGAAACTTGGCGCGCTCTGCAGCGACAGAGTCGAGTATCTCCGTAACTTGCTTCATCCTCCTCCCGATCTTGTTTCGATACAGGATTTTCTTGAGGCTGTAGCGACTGAGCTTGGAATGAGAGTTGTTGAGTTTGGAGACATGAGTATTGCAGTCATCCAAAATGTCATCGATCTCGTAAGCAAGGGAGTTGAGCTTGCACAGCCAATCACGAATGGGCTTGCTCTGGATCTGCTTGTCTTGGGCATCTTCCAGCACGGCTTGGATGGTGGTGAGGGTGCTGCACAGCTTCTGCATCTCCTTCTCCACCCCCATAAGCAACCCGATCTCCTCCTTGATCAAGGAGCTCAGATTCTCAAGAACCACTTGAAGAAATGCCTCTGCCATACTCGAATTCTGTGATTTTTTTCTCCTTCTTTCGTCGGCGGTTGTTTGTGCCTTTGTTAAAAAATTCTAATGAAATGAACTTCTATTTAGTACTCCATAAAAGTACCCCACCAGGCCCACCGCCATTTAATTAGCACTCATAAGTCCAAGTAATTGAAAGTATACTTGTGGTGGTGGATTTCTCCACATATCTCTTCATATTATATTTATTTAATAAATGAACTTTACAATTTTTTTTTGCTCTCAATCATTATCTGGATTAAAAAATAATTGATTTTATTTTTCTATTAAATTTCTGTTGCTTCAAAAATTCATCAATATCACATATACTATCTCCTAAGATTTATTTAAGCAAATACTTTTTTCAAAATTTAAAAGTATTTAAATTAAAAAAAAAATCTATCTATTCATCTGAAAAATAATTATTTACCTAAAAAATAAATTAGTTCATCCCTTCATGAGAATGAGAGAAATTGTAAACTTTAAAATCCAATTTAAATATTATTTGAGAATATCTAATCTATTACTCCCTCTGTCCCGCCGAAATGACCCTGTTTTCCTTTTTGGGACGTCCCAACGAAATGACCCTGTTTCCCAATAAGGAAAGAATTAAGAAAAATAAGGGAGTATTAGTTGTAGTTAATCATCCCTTATTATTGTTAAAAATTAATAATTAAAAAAAATATTTAATCTAAAATTTATAAATAAAATAAAATAAAATAAATTGATTAATTAAAAAGACAAAAAACAAAAAACAAAAACTAAACTCACCTACCCCAATCTTTATTGAATTAATCATTCATCCCACCCCAACCCAAACCCTACCTACCGATTCATCTATCCCTCTCTCTCTCATTTCTTAATCAATTCATCTACATTTCTCTCTCTCGATTCTTCCTTTGTGAAGAACCCTAATTTCCCAAATCTCTCTCTCTCTCTCGATTCTTCCTCAGTGAAGAACCCTAATCTTTGAAATACCTCTCTCTCTCTCTCGCCATGGGCAGGACCCCTTCACCTGAGAACTCTCCTTCACGGTGGGTTACTGTCCGCCGCCCCCCCGCCGCGATGATGCGTTTGAGCGGTGGGGGCCCGCAGGCGGCGGCCGAAAAAAAAAAGGAAAAGCCCCCCATTGTCTCCATCTCCGCCGCGGACTGCCACACCGGTGAGAAACCGCGATCCCAATAGGTACGGGAATCTCCGCCGCCCTCCCGCCGCGATGACGCGTGTGAGCGGTGGGCCCGCAGGCGGCGGCCGGAAGTCTAATGAAAGCCCCCATTCGTCTCCATCTCCGCCGCGGAGAGCCACATCTCAGATTTGCACTTCAGATCTACAGAGGGACCTCTCACGTGAGCAAGGGTCGCCGGTTACCGAATCCCTTCCGATTAGCCCGACGGTGAATCCCCCTGCATCTGTGAGAGGCCTCCCTGACGGTTGGCCTGAGGGCTTGCCATGGGAGCTGCCCATCTATCCTACAAAGGAAGAATGGGCTGAGGCAGAGAGGGAGACGAAGATGATATCAAGACAGTTAGGCATTGAGGAGTCTTCCTCATCTGAGGAAGATTGAATTTGGTTAAGCCCCTTATTATGTTGTCCCTTCGTTGATTTTATCTCTCTTTCTGAATTTTAGGATGTTTATGTTCCTCTGTTTATGAATGTGTTCTGGCTGAAATTATGTGCTCATTGGTTGCTTTGGTATGTTGGTTGTGCATTGGTATTCATATTGAATCCATCCTTGTGGTTGATGTTTCTGTGATGTATTGGTATGATTGAGTGATTGTGGAAGCCTGAACTTTTATTAAATGCATATTACTACCATCATATGCAAAGTAGAAGAGAGATACAATAAACTTATGCACTTTTACATTCAAAAGTTAGCAAATTACATTGCTTTTGACAAAAAAAGTGCACACATAAGCCCCTAATCATGTCCCTTAAAATACATTAACATAACAAAGTGCACAAAAGTCCCTACTACCTGTCCCTTAAGCTGCATTTACAAAAAAAATATGCACAGAAGTTCCTACTTCAAGTCCCTTTAGCTGCATTCACACAAAAAAGTGCATATAAGAAGATCCAGAAAGGCTGCATTCTCAAAGTATCCCTGTGATCTGCTGCATTCCCAAATTGTGCATAAGTTGCTCAATTCCATTTATTTGCCCTTGTTGAATTAGATAATCTATGCATTCCCTTGCCAACTCCAATGGAACCTCTAGAGTTGTTGGTAGTGTATCTGATCTGATCATTGCATCTTTGCCCATGTGTGGGAGTTTGTACTTGTTGTGGCCTTTTCCCTTCATGATCTATGTCATGCAACATTGTAGAGATAGGAATACTTTGTTGAGAGTGCATGGTGTTAACTCATAGAATGCTTCCTGTACTGCTGCAACCAAATCATCACAGTTCTTGCATACCCTCTCCTGCTGTAATGACTGAATGGCATTGAAGAAGCCTAGATCATTGACATTACAGTCAGGAGAGTTAGGAGGCTGTTGAACTAATGTGATGTTGAATCCATCCTTCATTGCTTCAGCTCTGAATTCTGGATCACTATCTGTTATGTGTGGTCTTGCATTATCTTGCTGAATGTAGATTGTTTTACTTGCTGTAGCTGGCCACTTTGCTCTGATTGCTGGTAGAATCTGTGTAATGCATGCAGAGAACAAAAAAAATGATCAATGATGCAATGGGCTGAGGCTGAGATCAAATTGATTGAATGCTAAAAATGATTTTACCTTGTTGATCAAACAATCTCTAATAATTGATCTAGTGACTGATGGAATAGCCTTAGTCTCCCATGTTCCCTTCTTTCTGTGTTTGTTGTTCCTTGCTGCTTGAACCTTTTCTGTGAATGGAAAGATGCTTATTTTACCATCAAATAACACAGTTCCATCCTCATTTAGCATTGGCCTAGCAACTGCACATATGAACATTATCTTTCCTATGAACTTCTTGGATTGACATGCTCTGTAGGGCTCCTCTTCTTCTGGGGTCAAATAGTATCTGTTGGATCCCTTAGTAATGAAAAACCACTTCTCATCAATGTGTATGATGTTATTCTTACTCTGAAATCTGATTTTGTTGAGAATCCTATCTAACTCCAAAGCATCTAGTGAGAATCTGAGCCTAATAAATTTATTATCAGCTGTTAAGTGGGGTTTTAGGGCTGAAGTGTGTGCCCTAAATATCCCTATCTGTTTCCATCTGCACAATGTGCTCTTGCTGACATGCAATTTAGGGCTCATCTTCCTATATGCAGTCCTATCTCTAAGATGAAGGGCCTGAATTTTACCTGGGTCTGGTACATGCTTTATGTATTTCTTCCTTGATTTCATTTTGCTTACACTTATCATAGGCTGACCAACATCTTTTTGTTCTCTTGCACATCTCCAAAGCCTTCCAACACATGAAGTGGAGATGCTGAACTTCACAGCAGCTTCATTGATCTTCCCTCTTTGTGGCTTTCCATTGGTGCAAGATTCAAGAAGAAACTGCACCAACAAGTTTCTGGATTCTGGAGGGACGTTTCTGGCTCCCATCTTTCTCTGCCTCTCTTTTTTTTTTTTTTTTTCTTTAGGTTGTAGAATGTCTGAAGTGAGGATAAAAAATGTGGGTAGGAGATGTTTATATGCAGTTTTTGATTTGTAAAAGTTGTTTCCCTCCTAGTTTATTTTTTGAATTATGGTGGGAAATGCCTAAACTCACACTTTCTAGGTACTTTGAATTTCTTAGGCATGTGCTAATGTAATTTGGAGGTAGTGATTAGAAGGCTGAAATGACACATTGAACTTCTTAATTTTTTTATGAAAGTTCTTCTTTTCTTATTTTTGTGTTTTTATCTTCATAATTCTCATATTCTGTTTTTAGAAATCAAAAAATCGAAAATGCAGTTGTGATCACCATATTTTTGAATAAAACTGCAGGCGGAAAAAAATAAAATAAAATAAACATAAAAATAAAAAATTCAAACAGTAATTAAGAATACCGAAATAAATAATCTGGATTGAAAAAAAAATATTTTCATTTTATTTTATTAATATTGAATTTAAAATATAAATATTAATGCAATTTAAAAACATATACTCTTTCATTAGCAAATACACTTAACAACTTAAACACTCCCTCCTTAAGTCCCGTGCCGAAAAGTTTTCAGGCCATTTCGGCGGGACGGAGGGAGTATTACTATTATAAAAGAGTCAATTCTTACAACTTTTGCTTTGCCTAATATACTCATATTCTAAATCTATTTCAAGGGTAACGAAGTAATTCTAAATGTAATTTTATTATTGAATTAAATTTATATAAATTTCTCCTACTTCAACTACAATTATACTTCCTGCTCTTATTTATCTTCTCAATTTTCTAAGAATATTATTCATCTCCTTAAGAATCTATTGTTTCATACATGCTATATCATAAAATTTCACAATTAATAAATAATAAGTATGATATAAATAGTGAAATATAACAAAAAATTATATTATTTTTAATATATTTTTTAAGATTGAAAAAAACATATCTACTTGCAACGCATGTAACATCTGCTAGTCCTATAAAAAATAAAGTCTGTGAACTAAGAAAATCTTAAATATTCTACTATTCCTATCAGCGGTCGATTTCAAAATGAAAACGAAATCAGAGCGGAATAAAAAGCCAAGATTTCACCGCGTTCGCACTAAATAAGCTCTATAATCCTTGAAATATCTTATAGTCCGTTCCAATCCATTTATTTAATTTGCAACTTTTTGATACTACTTTCAAAGGAAGGTAGTAGAAGCATTTAAAAAAAAATGAAAGGAAGGAAGGTTGTAGAAGCATTGTAGCATAACTACAAGTTAGGATATACAAAAATAATTATCCAGTGTGCTAATGTTGGCGTAGCCGTAGAGGATTTCTTGTTTTTGATTTAAACAAAATTATCCATTCTTTTTGTTTTTATTTGAGAACAAAATCAGTATTATCCTTAGCATTGTTGCCGACACATAAAAATTGTCATAAAAAAAATAATAGGAATTGATAGGGTCTTTTCTGTTTACATGAATATAACAGAAAACATAAGAGCTAACTATGAAATAGAGATGCAATCACATAACTAAACAACACAGCAGAGTCCACAACCATTTCTCTACCTCCAACTCTGACCTTATTAATTATCAACGCATCCAAAGACTTCCATACTCAATAATTAGGATAATCACGCATTGCATCAATGTTCTTCAACCGTCTCCGAGTGCAGTCGTGTGCCAACAGATGACCAGAAGATGTGATCTGCCCCTCAACAATGTAAGCGTTCGCATGTCGTGCTCTCCTCAATTCTCACCGAGTCGAGTAAGAATGTCCGGTTCTGAGACTAAAGCCAGAATCAAGCTCTGCGTCGTAGATCCTCCAACTTTTTGAGTGATGAGATTGGTGGCAGTACTAATGAAGAACAACGCTCAATGATTAGTCTTTTAAGATTCGGGAATGCTTCTTTACTCTCTTCCTTCTTTGACAGCCCCTTCAGATTTGGGAGATCACGTAAATCCAGCTCTTCTAAAGCTGGGAACTGTATCGTTGCTGTGTTTCCGTTTCCAACTCCTTCTTCTTCTTCTTCTTCTTCAATTATGTACTCCACCTCCACATTCTTCAACAACAATATTTTAAGACGAGGTAGCACTCCGAGTTTGGGAAGACGCCTGCAATTTAGGCAATCCTCTATCTCAATCTCAACTATTTTTGGCAGAGCTGAGCCTGTCATCCAAGCTGGAAAATATCTACCGCTAAAGCCTTTTATACCGAGAAATTCAAGATTGGGATGTGGTTCTAGTGCTTCCAACACCTTTTCATCAGTTTCTTGTTCTATCTCTGATGAATTGTTTCTTTCCCAGGAAAAGCTCAACTCCTTAAGATCCCTTTTGTTAGCAAGATTTGGTTTCTTTGCATCCATATGGTCTTTTACTCTCTCCAAGTGTTTAATCTCAAGTTGGCCGCCGAGGTTCAAGCATTGCAGTTCCTCGAGTTGGTTATCTCTGTTGAGACCCACTACAAACATACCCAGTGTTTTGAGGCGAGTTAACTCTCTCATTTTAGGGGGCATCTCAGACAACGACTCGCAATATCCAAGACGTAGATGTTGGAGATTATGCAAGTATCTCATGTTGATGAAATGAACCCGTGAGCTATCCACAACCGGATCAGTTCTTCTTTTCTGATTTGATAGTTCTTGGGAAATGCTGCAAAATAAGCAAAGCATTGCCTAAGCTCCAAAGGAAGATGATGATAACTCAATCTCAACACCGGCATTATCAAACTGTCCTCTGCTTTAATCTTCCACATCTCACTCTCTCTCACTGAGATCCATTCCTCTTCTTTCCTTTTAAATCGTAGAATTCCTCCAAGGGCCTTAGCAGCAAGGGGAACCCCAACACACTTTTTCACAATCTGTTTCCCAATTATTACTAGCTCTGGATATTCCTTTTGTTCTTCGGGTCTGAATGCATATTGCTGGAGTAGCGTCCAGCAATGCTCATCCGACAGTCCCTCCAGGCAATGAGATGGAAGTGTTCCCATTATATCAGCAATCTTCTTCTGGCGCGTGGTGACGATGATGGACGACCCCGTTGATCCACATGATAGAACATTTCTCAACTCGAGCCATTTATGTTGCTGGTCGTTCCACACATCATCCAACACGATCAAATATCTCTTTTGCCTCAATAACTCCCACAGGCGGCGCTCTAGAGCAGCCAAACCCTGCAGATCCGGAGCTGTTCCGGTCGCATATTCAATCATGGCCTTCACCAGAGTCTTTATATTGAAATCGTCAGAGACACACACCCAGATTCTTCTCTCAAAATGCTCCACCACTTTTGGATCGTTGAAGACTTGCTTAGCTAGAGTGGTCTTCCCAAGGCCTCCAACGCCAAGTATGGGAAGCACCGACATCTCTTGCTTCTCCCCTGCACCTTCCATTTCTACCAGTATCTTCACGATCTTCTCTCTATCTTCGTCTCTACCATAGATCTTGTCCGGCTCGTTCAACAGGGAACCCGTCTCGCGCGAGACAGCAGCAGCAGCAGCTTCTCTGGGCATATGCATATCCAAAGGAAACTCGCGCAGATGAAACTTAGCTCGCTCCGCAGCAACAGAGTCGAGTCTCTCCGTAACTCGCTTCACTTTCCTGGCGATCTTGTCCCGATGCAGATTTTTCTTGAGGCGGCTGTAGAGACTGAGTTTGGACTCGGAGTGGTTGAGCTTGGAGAAATGAGTGTTGCAGTCATCCAAGATGTCATCGATCTCATAGGCAAGGGAGTTGAGCTTGCGAAGCCAATCTTGAATGGGCTTGCTCTGTATCTGCTTGTCTTCGGCGTCCTCCAACACAGCTTGGATGGTGGTGAGGGTGCTGGAAAGCTTCTTCATCTCCTCGTCCACGCCCATAATCAACCCTATCCGCTCTGTAATCAAGGAGCTGAGATTATCCAGAATCACTTGAAGAAATGCCTCCGCCATTACACCAACAACAAAAAACCAGGGATGTTTCTTTTGAGTTTCGAGGGTCTTAGTGAGTAAGAGAACGGCCAACACATATATGAGATTAATCAGAACAACAGATCAAATATTCATTGTCTGTAGAGATAAAACCCTCGAAAAGAGTGGTTCAATTCCACTTATTTCCATTCCACTCCACGTACTAAAAACGGATGGGATCCTTTGTCGTGTTTCTTATTTTAATTTTCATTAGTTTTATAAAAATAAAAAATACTAGAATATAATAAATCATACTAATAAACATTTATAAATAAAAATTGAAAATTTTAATGGTTATAATGTTAGTTTTAAAATTTATCAACACTAATATAACTAATAAAAGTGAAATTAAATGATAACAAATAATTATAAATCTAATTGGATTGGTGAAAACAATTATAAAATTAAACTAAATCATTATAAATTAAAATTATTTAAAAAAATGCATAAAATTAATAGAAATTAAAATTTGATATACAGTTGGAATACAAAATGAGGACCTAGAATCTCAAGTGTACTAAAAATTCCTATGTTATAAAAAATATTCTTTGTTTTTTTTAGAGATAAAACCCTTGATCTAAGATAATTATAATTAATTATAGTACAATGCTATGCAGCCAGTAATGTGGTCAAATTTGACGTTACCATGATATTGGGCTCAGTTTGTTGTGTTGAACTATTCGAAATTACAAGATGCATTATTCCCAATAAAAAATATTGACCTATCATAGTTAGAACAGTCCCAGCACAGCACACAGAACCACAAAAGTGGGCTCTCTCCTACTTTTCCGGTGAAGAGAGCTCACTCCCAAAACAAGCCTCAGTAGTTGGGCTCTTTTCGATTTTTTATTTATTCAAAAATCTAATTTCATTGTTTATTTATTTATTTTTTTATTTCGATTTCTATTGCGATTTTATTTCGATATTTAGCTAATTGTTTTATTTATTGAATTAAAAAAACAACATTACATAATATTAAATATGCAAACGATGCCCATAATTTTTTGACCGAATAGATCGGAAAAAATATTTTCACACCTCGAGCAACTAAATTATGTAATTCAAATAAAATTAAGATTTTAAATTAAATTGAAAACAAAAAAAAAACAAAAAAAGAGAAAAAGAAAAAGGAAAAATAGCGAAAAAAAGTAACCAAAAAAAAGAGAAGAAGAAGGAAAAAAAAATAAAAATAAAAAAGAGGACGGGTTCGGAGGAAGTACGCACGTGCAAGACCAAGGGGAGAGAGCCTGCCCTAATGCTGTTGGGTCTCGCTCTGGGCTCCCTCCACGGCGGAGACATAGATGCTCTTCCTTATTCCTAGAAGATTAATAAGACTGCATGGTTTCATGATTTAGACCTCATTGACCTTGCATTGCCTTTGTTCAACAATTCTAATGAAATTAACTTCCTAAATATTTATTTCTCACTAGAGAACCCCACCAAGCCATCAAATGAAATTAACTTCCATAAGTATTTACTTCAATTAACTGCATGATTTAGACCTCATTGACCTTGCCTTCCATCATTTTTGGATTCAAAACTTGATATAATTGAATTTCTATTGACTTTTTGTTGCATTAAATTTCCCTTGTGAAACGCTAATTTTCTATATGGAAAATTCAACAATATAACATATGTAATTGACCGCAACTTGGAATAATTGTCCTATTAGCCGTCGATTTCAAAATGAAAAATAATGAAAGCGTAATTAGAGCTGCAATTAACGCAGAATAGAGACTATAGAGGATTCACAAGGATGAGATGAGCCAATGCACAACATCTATTGTATTTTTGTTTAACATATTTTATTGCATTAATAAATAATTGTCACGTGCTCACAATATTTAGAATTAGTCATTTTTATTTGAATTTTTTTTTATAAATGCTAATCTTAAAAATATTTTGGACATTTCAATAACTTTTTAATATTCAATATCCTTTTAGGAAGGTTGTAGTAAGATTTTTATTTTATTTTATTTGGAACATATATATTGTAGCCGTAGGTACATTAAGTATGACTACATTGGGTAGTGAGCATTCTTCAATACATGATATGTACAAATATTATGCATTAATCATTATAATACATTATGAATACAATTATTAATTAATTTAGACTATAAATTACATAATGATCAACGTTCTATGTCATTCCACATCACTGTCTCATTTCTTACAGAAAATTCATTCATTCGCATGAACATAAAATATTGTGAATTCACAGCACAACAAAATTAAAGCATCAAATAATGGAAACTCGATCCACAGACAATGAGATTCATAAATTCCAAATCCATAGGAAAATAACCTTACCCGTTTGGTTGGCAGGAAAGTAAAGTAATAAAGGAATATGATTTCTTGGAAAATGATTCCGAGAAATATGAATCCTAATAGATTCCTTTCTCGTGTTTGGTAAGGATTAGGAAAATTTTAAAACAATATTGATTAAAATACTATATTTTGTTAATTATAAAATAAAAATTAATTTCTAAATTAACTAAAATAAAAAAATCTAAAAAAAAAAAGAGGCTCTCGCGCATCTTCCCTATATTCCTTTTCTCCATCTGCAATTCTTTCCAGCCGTCGTCTTCTCCATAGTCGATATAGCTACTTGAAGTTGCAAATAATTAACATAACTTTCATACGGAAAATAGGCCATTATCTAAAAAAATTTGGAAAAAAAATAAGTTTCTCTTCTAGAGCACCTAGAATTCCATATGAACTTCTTTAAGCAACTAATACAAAAAGGCCAATTAGAGTTTGACTTTTACGTATAAACGTAGAAGAGAATAATTTTTTTGCTTATATTTTCAATTTCGAATGGAAAATTTTCTGGATTAGATTGTTTGGCAATTCAATTATCGTACCAGGAAAAAATAAAAATTTTAGGAAAATTATTAAAAATCATGAGAACCCTAAAATTTCTTACATGAATTGATAAAGTAAAACCACAATTGATAGCAGTTGGAGAGAGACGGAATGCGAGAGGAAGAAGATGAAGAGTGCGTCAATTTTTTTTAATTAAATTGATTTTTGTAAAGAAATTATAAAACTTGAATTAAGGAAAAAAAATACCTAACAAAAGTTGGGGAATAAGAATCCCGGATTCTTGTACTATTTTCCTTGTTTTGGATTCATATTCCTTTCCCAATGTACTTAAAATTGAACCAAATACTGGAATTTAAAATTTAAGAATCAGATTACTTTTCATGACCAGAATCCTTGCCAACCAAACATGTAAGTAATCAATATCAATGCAAACATAAAAGAAGTTATTAACCAATTCGGAGGCGGGGAATGTGGGAAATCTTGTGCCAATCCTCTCCACTCCCTCTCTGGCATCGCCTTTCCAGTTCTGGACATTTCTCCACACTCAAAAACTCCAGATTCGAAACAGCAGCCGGAATCGACACGATCTTCGGACACTCTTCAACACTCAGAGACACTAACCGCTCCAACCTCTCCGGAACTGATTCCAGCTCAGCAAGTCTCCCTAGGAATAGCTTCCTCAGCGATGAGAGATGGCGTAAGGATTGGGGCAAGCGCTTCATCTTCGGAAGATCGTACAACACCAAGCATTCAAGATTACGGAGACGTTCAATCTCCTCCGGCACCTCTGCTAGTTCCGGGCATGACACTATGCAAAGGCTGCTTAGAGAAGTAAGGCTCCGCAGCACCTCTTCTTTAATGCATTTCATCGCCTTACAATCTTCTATACTTAAATGCTCAAGCTTTTTCATGGCTTTCACACCCTCTCCTATCGAAGAGATCTCTTCCGTACTAGTACTGATCGTCAGTGATCGGAGATTGCTCAACTTCTCCAGCGTCGTCGTCGTGTTCTTCTCCTCGACTGTTACTGAGAGTGTGGTGAGACTGTTTTGCGATGGGAGTGAGGCCAGAGCTGAGCTGCTGCATGTTAGATTCTCCAGCTTTCGTAGAAATGAGAATGTTGGCGGTGTTAATGAAGAGCAGCGTTTGATGCATAGCTCTTTGAGATTCTTGAATGCTTCTTCGCTCTCTTCCTCCTTCGATATTCGCTTCAGACATGGGAGATCCAATAAATAGAGGTGTTCGAGAGCCAGGAACTGTGTTTTTAATGGTGTTTCATCTTCAATTATGTACTCCACCCCCACATTCTCTAACCTCAACTTCTTAAGATGAGGTAGCTTTCCTAGTTTTGGAAGGTGCTTACAATTTCTACAATCTTTTATATGAATCTCAACTATTCTTGCCATAGTTGAGTTTTTCATCCAATGTGGAAAATATCTACCACTAAAGCCACATATGGAAAGAGATTCAAGATTGGGGTGTGGTTCGAGTGTTTCCAACACCTTTTCATCAGTTTCTTGATCTATCTCTGATGAATTGTTTCTTTCCCATGAAAAGCTCAACTCCTTAAGATCCTTTTTGTCACCAAGATTTGATTTCTTTGCATCCGTATCGTCTTTTACTCTCTCCAAGTGTTTAATCTCAAGTCTTCCTCCAAGGTTCAAGCATTGCAGTTCCTCGAGGCAGTTACCTCTGTTGAGACCCACTACGAACATACTCAGTGTTCTCAGGTTGGTTAGCTCTCTCATTCTAGGGGGCATCTCCGACAACGACTCGCAGTTTCTCAAAAATAGGTGTCGAAGATTATTCAAGTATCTC
The DNA here is from genome assembly GCA_001642375.2 of Mentha longifolia. Classification (NCBI taxonomy): domain Eukaryota; kingdom Viridiplantae; phylum Streptophyta; class Magnoliopsida; order Lamiales; family Lamiaceae; genus Mentha; species Mentha longifolia. Next base: position 8,109,494 of record CM038118.1, read on the forward strand.
ATGTTCCTAGGTAAAGCCACCAGCCTGAGGCAGAAATCCAAGTTGATGGTTTGCAAATTCCAAAGAGTGCATAATGAGTTGGGTAGAGTCTGGATTTCAGATCTAGACAAATTCAAGTATCTCAAATGCTTGAGATTGCCTATGGAATGAGGCAGTTCTTTTATTCCTGCAAAACTTGCATCCAATACTCTTAAGCTTACTAGCTCCAAGATGAAAGAAATGTCCATATCTTGATGAAAAGTTTTTGGAAACATGACAATTCTTTCTACCAAGTTTACCTGGCGAATAGTAGATGCACTTGCCATATTTCTTTCACTCGATATTCCGGGAACTTTGTTCTCCATCACTGACTGCGCCAGATCGTGAACAAGATCATGCATACTTATCCTGCTATTGGCAGTAGGCTGTAAAAGAGATCTGAGTATTAGCTCATTACATATTTCATTTCCAACGTCTTCCGTTTGTAATACTCCCTTTGATGAGATAAACCCATGAGCCATCCAAAGAAGGATCAGTTCTTCTTTAACGATTTGATAGTCCTTAGGAAAGGCTGCAATATAAGCAAAGCACTGCCTCAACTCCAATGGAAGATGATGATAACTCAAGCTCAAAGCAGGCAGTATCAAACTGTCTTCTGGCGATAGCTTCCATATTTCGCTTTCTCTCACATACATCCATTCCTCAACTTTCCTTTTAAACCGTAGAATTCCCCCAAGAGCCTTCGCGGCTAAGGGGACACCAACGCACTTTTTCACAATCTGTTTCCCGATCACTTCCAACTCCGGAGTTAACTCTTCTTCTTCGTTGGGTCCGAAGGCACGTTGCCTGAGAAGCAACCAACAATGCTCATCCGACAGCCCCTCCAGGCAGTGAGGTGGAAGCGTTCCCATTATATCAGCAACCTTCTTCAGGCGAGTGGTGACCATGATCCATGATCCGGTCGAGCCACACGATAGAAAATCTTTCAATTCATACCATTTCTCCTGTTCGTCGTTCCAAACATCATCCAACACGATCATATATCTTTTACCGCTCAGCAACTCCCAGAGGCAACGCTCCGGTGCATCCAGGTGATGCAGATCGGAAGCTCTCCCACTCCCCGTGGCGGATTCAATCATCGCCTTCACCAAAGTCATGATCTCAAAATCATCAGAGACGCAAACCCAAATCCTTCTGTCGAAGTGTTCCACCACAATCGGATCGTTGAAGACCAGTTGAGCAAGAGTCGTCTTCCCAAGGCCACCAACACCAATTATCGGAAGCACAGAGATCGTCCTCTGTTCCTCCCTCACCAAAATCTCCACAATGCTGTCTTTATCCTTCCCCCTACCATAAACCTTATCACACTCATTCAACAACGAACCCGTCTCATGCGCGGCGGCAGCACGTTCTCTCGGCCGGTGCACCGGCATCTCGCGCAGGTGGAACTTCTCCCGCTCTTCAACCACAGAGGCCACGCGTTCGGTGACTAGCTTCATCCTCCTCGCGATCTTGTGCCGGTACAGGATCTTCCTGAGACTATAACGGCTGAGTTTGTGATGGGAGTTGCAGAGCCTGGAGACATGAGTGTTGCAGTCATCCAAGATGTCATCGATCTCGTAAGCAAGGAAGTTGAGCTTCCGGAGCCAGTCTCGGATGGGCCCGCTCTCGATCTGCTTGTGCTCGGCATCCTCCACCACAGCTTGGATGGTGGCGAGGGTGCTGCACACCTTCTTCATCTCCTCCTCCACGCCCAAGATCAACCCGATCTCCTCCTGAATCAGAGAGCTCAGGTTATCGAGAACGAACTGCAAAAATGCCTCTGCCATACCCAAAAGTAAATATAATTTTCTCATTAAAGAGAAAAATATATATGGATTTTTGTTTTATGAGGGATGCTGTAAACAAGGGTGAGCGTTTTTGTATTCCGTGAGAACTGCTCCAAGCCTCCAAGAGAGCGCTATTCAGCTGCACTATTTTTGTCAGTATTGTATTTTTTTTCTCTTTAATTTCTAGTATATAATAAAATTTTAAATTAAAAAAAAAAAAAAAAAAAAAAAAAAAACTGTATGTGGTTATTAAGCTGATATTTTAATATAAAATATTTTTTAAAAAAATTATCCTATAGGGAACCGAATAAAAACTAGCATGTATAGATTATACTCCATTCCTCCATGATATTTGTTTCTCAACTTTAATGGCAAACATTTTAATATTTGTGATGATTGAAAATTAAATGTATTAAGTGGAGGTCAATATCGCAGAACAAGAGGAGAAGACCTCTTATCTCTATAATCAAAGCCACCATTATCGTGGCTACCGGAGTTAGTGGACGCAACCCATTTAGGCGTGGTGGGACCGTCCTCATCGGGAAATAGATCGAGTCCGGCTTCAATTGTGGTAAATTTACGGTGGTAAGACTCGGCCCAAATTACTTCCTCCATTTCGTGGAAAAACCTTCATTTCTTTTTGGCAATTATGACACGCTTTTCCATACTTCTTGATGATGGATTTTAAAATTAATTTTTGAAGAATTTTACCTTTGATCGTAATACTACGAGTCAGTTAGATTTAATGGGCAACCAGTATGGGGTTTGGATCAATAAACTAGAATACGACATATGCATGCTAGCTTTTTCTACTTCACTGATTAAAATTGGATATATGATTTCCTAATTTTTGTTCCATCCAATTAATTTATCGCATATATATGTATAGGATTGTAGCTCTTGCTTGTTTCATGATTAATTATACACTTGTCATTTATATATTGTTGAGTAATAAGTAGAGCAAGTTAAAGACATAAGCACCAGAGCCTAGAATAGTCACATGTTTAATTAAAGCTTGAGTGCAAATTAAAACATTACGGCGGTAGAATAATCAATATTACTATTATTGTAGCTAAAGAAAGACAAGTCCAGTTCACTAATACATATGCTCATCTAGTACACACGTGTTCATCTTAGCTGAAAACGTAACATATTGGTAACTTTGAACACACTTAATCTGGAAATCTAAAAAATTATCTCTTCTTTTGTTCAAAAAAGAAAAGATATATCTTTTAACCTAACCCAAAGAATCAAAAAATCTCATGTGCTATAACGTACAAAAATTCGTCTAGAATATTAACTCTTTTATCATGTAATAACATAAAAAAAACAAAAAATCGTCTATAGTTAAAAATTAATTTAAAAATAAAAAAATAAAAGATATGCATTATTGATTGGATCCCTTTTACCCAATGAAAGGATTTTTTTTTTCTTGAAGATATGTGATTTTTGAAAAATGAAAAGAAAAATAAAGAAAGAAAGAAATGTGCATATATACTAAAGAGTAGATTAAAAAAGTCTGCCTTGGAAGTAGGTGAAAGGAATATAAGTAAATTACAAAAATATGATAATTAAAGTTAAAGGAAAAAATTAAAGATCTGTGCATAAGGAGTAGATAAAATGAAAAAGAAAAATTTAAATAAATGTAGAGATATTTTTTTTTGAAAGAAATGCGATGTATCAAAACATGAAAGAAAATAAGGACAGATAATTTTTTTTTAAAACAGAAATGTGATTTATCAAAACATGAAAGAAAATAAATAGATGTGTATTAAAAAGTAATCAAAGGAAAAACGTGAAATAAATGAGCTTAAGGAGGATTGAACTCTTGGCCCAAAAATTAAAAAATATTTAGCTAAACGTATTGACAACTCAACTATATATGTCAGATAAATTATTTTTTTTAAATTGTAACTTAATAAGAATTTTATGAATAAAATGTAAAATTATTAATATAGCCCTATTTTTTCATGGATCAGTGGGATCCGGTGACCCCATTACCCCTGACTTCGTCCCTGATTATCGTGACCACCGGAATTCCATATATTAAGGCGTAATGAGATAGTCCTCATCCGTGAAATAGATGCTCAACTTGTTTTAATCAATATTATCGATATTATAAGAGCAATTTAATTATTTAAGTGACAATAAGTAAAAATAGCCGGTTTGAAAAGACAAAAATAAATACTAGTATGAAAAATACAAATTGAAAAACATGGAATCTAGAAAACGAGCTAGATTGTCAATTTGTCACTCAACGACGTCGTCGAATGCAGGAGCATATGGCGTGGCGATCCAACCGGAAGTTTCCAATCATATCCAAATCCTCGGCCCTCATTCCAACCGGAAGTTTCCAATCATAGTAATAAAGAAGTTGGGCCAACACAAACTCAGCGTTGGCCACAACGTAAGCAAGCGCAGGGCAAATCCTCTTTCCCGACCCAAACGGAATATACTCAAAGTGATTCCCTAAGAAATCAACTGAGTTCCCCTCGAACCTCTCCGGTTCTTGCCAATACATCGGATCCCTTCCTAACCCCCAAGCATGAACAATAACAAAAGCGTTCTGAGGTATGCGGTACCCCTCAATCTCAATATCCTCTCTGCAAGATCTTGGGACTATCGTATTTGGAGGATGCAGCCTCATCGATTCCTTCACCACCATCTTCAGGTAACTCAGCTTTCGAATCTCCGATTCTTCCATTTTCTTCCTCCCGTGGAAGGCCTTCCTGATCTCCGCATGTAGCTTCTCCATCACGCGCGGGTTCCTCACCAGCTCCGCCATCGTCCAATCCACCGCCGACGATGCAGATTCTGTTCCGCCGGCAAACATATTCTGTAATATTAATTATTACATCAATCAATCAGCTAGCCAGAAACCGAACAAATTAATTACTCCCTCCGTCCTTGATTTAGTGAACCAAAAATATAAACACGTGATTTTATGTAATTTGATGATTTATTAATAAATAAAGTGTTAAGTGGAATAATTGTGGATTCATCTAATATTTTTAATAGTATTAAAGTATTAAAATGTTAAAATGATTGTGGAGCCTACATCCCAAAATAAAAAAGTTCAATAAATGGAGTATGTTCTCAATATAGTTATAGTGTCACTAAATGGAGGGCGGACGAAGTAAATCCGAATCTTTGAAAAGTACTCACATAAATTATGGCTTTGATTGCGTCATCGGTCAACGGAAACTGAAGGTCGTCGGTCGCCTTCAACCGGAGCAGAACGTCGACGAAATCTTCTGTTCCCAGCTCTCCAAATCCCTTTTCGGTGACAGCCAGATTCTCTCTGTGCTTCTCCATTACGTCGTCGAGAATCTTGTCCACTCTCGGCATCATCGTCGACGATAAACGGCGCGCCTTGAAGGAAAAGAAATCGAGCAGCTTGATCGACGGGAAAATGTCAGCCAGTTCAAAGCTTCCCCCGGCGGCCATGGTTTCCCTCATCATCTCAATCATACCGGCCATATCTGTACTGTCTGTGTCTACGTTTCCGAAAACAGCTCTACGCATGGCGGAGTGCATGAACGACAAGATCTTGTTGGTGAGGTTCAAGGGAGAAGATGAAGATCGAGAGGCGGCTTATTTGATGCCGTCGATGACGATGGAGCCTTCTTCTTCCCTGATGTAGTCGAACGATCGGACGTTTTTGGCGCTGAGCAGCTCCGATATGCACACGTGGCGGACCTGCTTCCAGTAATCGCCGTAGGGGGAAGTGACGAGGTCTCTGTGGCCGTAGCTTATGACCGCATTTATCTTGGTTCTGGGCCTATCACCGCACGCCACGTCATTGGCTTTCAGCACCTCCCTCGCCATCTCGGCGGAGGAGACGACCACCACCGACAGCTGTCCCACCTTGAAATGAAGCAGGGGGCGTGCGTTTTCGCCATATCTCTCATTGCGTAGTGATACTGATAGAATTCCATCGCGTTTTCGCCATATCTCTCATTGCGTAGTGATACTAATAGAATTTCATCTCATCTAAAAGTTCAAACTTGTAGTGAGGTGTAGAATCTAGTCATTTATATCATTATTCCCAATACCCCTCACTTGTGGGCTCGATTTTCAACTCTACCCTTTGGGTAGGAGGCCCAACAAGTGTACACTTTTAATATGGGCGGAGTTGCTATCAACGGGATTTGAACACAGGACCTCGGCGTTAGCCAAAGGCTTTGATACCATGATAAAATTTCATCTCATCTAAAAGTTCAAACTTATAGTAAGGTGTAGAATCTAATCATTTATATCATTATTTCCAATAGATACGGAGGTCCTCGTATCAAGTAGGGCAGTAGCGGTATCAGCGACGGGCCCGGCGGCAGAGGCAACCGTCGCTGCGCCCCTCCTCCTCCTTCTTCTTCTTCAATGAACTTTTCTCGTACGTGTTTCTTGTTTGTAGATCAGAACCAGAACCGGAACCGGAACCGGACCACGGGCGGCAGCAGACGACCTTTCTCATTGGTGCTCCTTCATGTCCAACGCCGTTAGATTTAACAGGCAACCAGCCTCGGGTTTGGATCAATAAACTAGAACACGACATATGCATGCTAGAGTTTTCTACTTCACTGATTAAAATTGGATATGTGATTTCCTAATTTTTGTTCCATCCAATTAATTTATAGAATGTTAGATTTTGCTTGTTTCATGATTAAGCATGCAAGGCTGGCGATATGCAGATTGCATTAACTTGTCATTAATAATATTGTTGAGTAATAAGCAGAGCAAAGTCACATGTTTAATTAAAGCTTGAGTGAATCAATACTTACTATTATTGTAGATAAAGAAAGACAAATCCAGTTCACTAAATGCAGGTAAATTAGATGCTAAAAATGTTTTCACATGAAAACCTCTCACATCATGATTGATTTTCTCTCTCCTCCCCTCTCTCACATTTTTATTAAAAAGGTTTGTAGCATCACCCTTGCCACTAAATGCAAATGTTTTCTTGTAAATGAAGTTTTGAACACACTTAATCTTGAAAACTAATATATTAATAAATAAAAAAAATCTTCTTTCGCTCAAAAAAAAAAAAATCTTCTAACTCAACCTAAAGAATCAAAATCTCATGTGCTAGCTATTACGTGCAAAAGCAATTCGTCTAGAATATTAATTCTTTTATCATGTCTTCCATGAATAAATTAATATTATTCCATTAAAAATTCGAATATAGTATCATTCCATTTACTTTAATATCAACGAAACTCCATTTTTGGAGCACTCGGGATCCTCCGTACCCATTCTCATATTTCAACTGTGTATAAATCTTAATTTTATGCATTTGCTTTGATAACTTTAATATATAATGATTTGATTTAATTTAATTTTATAATTATTTTTTGGAACTCACCCATCCATTTAGGGTTTATAGTTATTTTTTTGCATTTAATTTCACTTTTATTAGTTATATTACGTTGATAAATTCAAAACTACATACTATGATTACTTACAATTTTAAATTTTATTTATAAATGTTTATTATTATTTATTATAGTTATAGTAATTTTATTTTTATAAGAACTAATATAAAATTAATAAAAATTCAGATTTGGTACACCAATTGTAACACGGAAATTTCTTCTTTTGCTAAAAAAAACAAGAAAAGGAATCAAAATCTCATGTGCGATTACGTACAAAAGAATTCGTCTAGAATATTGATTCTTTTATCATGTCTTCCATGAATAAACTAATATTCATCCATTAAAAAATTCGATTATAGTATCATTCCATTTAGTGTAATACTGTATCAACGAAACTCCACATTTAGACAAGCTCGAATACCCAGCTGTAAGAAAATACGAAGAACAATTAATTATGCATAACCGAGAGTATACTAGATATATGTATATGAACATACCCCATTATTAGATCGATGTTTCCAATTTTCAAGATTATGGTGAAATTAACGTGTTCATAATATTTTTAAAATTAATCTCTTATTGCAATTACGGATCATTCATTAATTCAATAAGAGACGTCACACGAAAATGCAATAGATGATCGATCTGCATTGTTAGATTCGGATTGAGGTTTTTCAATGTCATATCTGTTGGCTCCATTCCCATGTTGGGCTTCCTCCCTGAGTATGTGTTAAGAGTTTTGTTCAGATCAAAACGAAAATATTAGTACGTATTTGCTGCACATAATCATTGGGTGTATTTGAGTGATAATCAAGTCTTTATGATGATAAAGTTATATAAACCTTTTTATAAAAACACAAATAAGAAACATGGAATCAATAAATTACTATACAATTTAGTTTTAGGAATTTCATAAACCATTATGTATAATGACTATATGAACAAAAAAAATGATATTGAGAAACTAAAATTTAGAAAAAGGATTCAATATGGCTTTCCACCGTCTCTCATGCATGGTAATAAATCGTTAATTTATACTATAACTATTGTTGTTGTCGAATGAAACTATTCATGCATTTACGTAATTATGTTAAGAATGACTTCATAGTACAAAACATAATATTAATTAGTATAATGCATTAATTTAATTCAGAAATAAAAGAGTAATATGTGGAAAATGAAATTGATCGAATAATTTTTTATGGATCCGATGTCAAATAATACTGGAGCAGGTGAGCTAGCCAGCCCACCTAACAATGTGACCAAGAAAGAACCTAGTAGTAGTAGTCTTGTTAATTAGCCCAATTTAAATTACTATAATGTTTAATTTTTATTTTCACCGAAAATATTAATTCCCAAGTTTTGGTAGATTTTTGCAATATGAATTCGTGAAATGGTCTAATTCTTTAACTTGCGGTCTGTTTCATTCGTTGAAAATATAGAAAAGTTAACCTAATCTGCTGAAATTTTGCTTCGCGGTACGTCTATCGAACACAATATTAATATATAGGAGAGGATATATTAAATCAAATAAAAACTTTATCCCATGTAAAAACTAAAAACATTTTTATAGATTAATGGTTTAAGACATATATCAATTCTTATATAAATTTATCCTTTTAATTTTTATTTTTTTTTGTATAAGTTTATATATATATATATAAATGATATGTTACTCACCTCCCGGTGGGCACCTTCGTGGGCACCTCGTCGTTTTATCACGTTTGCATTGTTTTTTTTTAATTTTAATTTTTATTATATATTTTAGTATCTTAGAAATTAATTTAGAAATCATAAAATCTAAAAAATCAATATTCAATTTGTTATTTTTTATTTTTAACTTCAAAAAATGAGTAGTAAAATAAATTGAGCTTTGATTTTTATGTATTTTTTAGATTTTATGATTTTTAAATTAATTTCTAAGATACTAGAATATAGAATAAAAATAATAATTAAAAAAAACAATACAAACGTGATAAAATAACGAGGTGTCCACCGAGAGATGAGTAGCATATATATATATATATATAGGGGAGGGTTCTTGTGGGATCCACTCCCTATGTGAGAACTAATCCATTCATATTAGATAGATGGTTCAGATTTGTAGTAACTGATTAAATTAAACTAGATTTTTAATTTAATTAAAGCACGAGAGGGTAGAATTGGAAGAATAAATAATAAAGATATCAACGAAATCCACTAATCCCGTGATTTTCTTTCTAAAGCCTACTCCCAAAATTAGAGATTCTTTCTTCATACTACGTATTAAAGATTGGTCTCCCGTAAACAGCATATTTATCTTAGGGTGATTCTTCAAATTTGCAAACGCATTCGACGATTTTAATTCAAATTTTGCTTCAAAACATATCAAAATCTACATTTCACGCAATTCAAGTGCTGGAGATAATTTTGCATGCTAGTGTTGATTTCATGTTTCTTTTAAAAAATTTCATCCTTTTTTAGTGTAAATTTTATGCTTTTTTAATTTTGATTTTGTACTTCTTTTGATATTTTTTTCATGCTTTTTAGTGTTAATTTTATACTTTTTTAGTGTTAATTTCATGCTTATTTTAAATTTTTTCCCATTCTTTTTAGTGTTAATTTCATATTTTTTTAGTGTTGATTTCATGCTTCTTTTAAAAAAATTTCATCCTTTTTTAGTATTAATTTCATGTTTTTTTCGTGTTGATGTTGTGCTTCTTTTAATGTATTTTTTTCATGCTTTTTAGTATTAATTTCATGTTTTTTTAGTGTTGATTTCATGCTTCTTTTAAATAAAATCATGCTTTTTTAGTGTTAATTTCATGCTTTTTAGTGTTAATTTCATGCTTTTTTTAAAAAAAATTCATGCTTTTTTAGTTTTAATTTCATGCCTTATTAGTGTCGATTTCATGCTTCTTGTAGGTTTTTTTTTTCATGCTTTTTAATAAGCTATACATATGTTTTATGCTTATTTATTATTTGATTGATGCTTAAACCTCTAAAATAATGGCGCTTATATTTAGACGAACTTGAGTACTAATAAAACAAATGGTTTAGTTTAACTGAATTAAAAAATATAATTGAACTTGCAGTAAAGAGAGAGTTAAGATTCAAAGAATATTTCCACAAAATAACCGCATTAACATAAATCATTCCCGTATTTAAAGGGATGCGGTGGATTTAATACTAATGAGAGTGACAAAAATATCCCTAAATCTATTTAATAGACGGTTACTATTTATTTAACTACTTAATTTACAACTTTTAGATCTACTTATAAAAGGACAAGATTAGTTCTTAATTCCCACAGAAAGGATGGTTCCATATGAACCACACTATATATATATATATATATATATAGGTAGTAGATTATATGAAAATTAATTATTGCGTGAAACCTGCAACCCATCATAAAATATTGCATTTTATGCATAAAATGATGCATTTTGTGCATAAAATATTGCATAATAAAATATATTATTTTATATTATTTTTATGCATATAATGCATCATCATGAGAATTTGCATAATAAAATATATTATTTTATTTTATTTTATATTATTTTTATGCATATAATGCATCATCATGAGAATGCAATATTTTATGATAAAAATGCAACACTTTTGTGCATAAAATGCAACATTTTATGATGAGTTGCAGGTTTCACCTAATAATTAGTTTTCACCATAACTCATCCCTATACATTTTATAAGGGTGGGTTATATTAAAAATGCTTCCTGGTCTTGTGTTAACTAAAAATAAATATATACCATTGATTTCAACAATTTGTGTGGTGGAGATCAAAATAAGATTAGTGGATATATTTCAATTTAGACTTTTACGTTAATTAAAAGGGCATTGTGGTATTTTCATTTCACGATATATACGGATAAATCCAAGTAATATGGCGTAAATCAAGGAAGACTAGAAATCATTTGAAATTTTAAATTGTTATTATTCACAATATAATATTTATTTGCATACAAAAATTGCACCAAAATCAAAAGCTACGCCATAATGGGAGGCGAAAACTATTCATGCATATTTTCTAATATTGCTTTTTTATATACAAATTATTGCTTGTAAATGATTTTTTTATTGCTTTATATTTCTTGCGTTAGTGATATTTTTTTAATTTTCGTATAACTTATTGCAAATTAGTATATGATAATTTATTGCATATTATACAATAACTTATTGCATATTATATGATAATTTATCTCATATTATACAATAACTTATTGCATATTATATAAACTAATATTGCATTATATTTGTAGCATATAATTTAAATTATTGCATTCTATTATTATAGCATATGAATGATATAAATTGTTGCAAATTATATATTTCGGTATTGCATATTATATAATAACTTATTGCATATTATATAAAATATTATTGCATTATATTTTTAGCATATAACGTAAATTATTATTATAATGTACTACCTCCAACCCATGAAAGTAGTCTCATTTGTATTTAGCACAGAAATTAAGGAATGAGAGAATATGTGGCTAAGATCAATTCTTAGGAGAGAGAGTTAATTGTAGCCATAAATTTTTTACCTTTTTAGGAAATAAGACTAATAAGTGGGATGAACTAAAATGACAAATGAGACTACTTTCATGGGTTGGAGTTAGTATAATGTAAACTATTGCACATTATACTTTTCGGTATTGCATATTATACGATAAGTTATTGTATATTATTCTAGTACTTGTGGCGTGCACTATAATATGAATATATATTATATGATATGAATATATGTATGAGTTTTATAATATGTTTCCCAGTGATAATCACGATTTTTGCATGAATTAAGCAATGATATGTTATTGTGATTACAATTCCTATTGGCTCGTATTTTAAGAATTGCAATTATTATAATTTTTTTTTGTTTGAAAATAAATATAAGAACAAGAACTATGATAATTCCAAATAAAATAAAATAATTAAATGAATTGAAAAGGATAAATCATAATATCGAATAAAATAAAAATAATAAGAAGTTAATACATCGTGGAATCAATAAATTACTCATTCAAAAACCGTTGAATACACAATCCCACAAAATAAGGAATGTAAGTTACAAATTGTAGAATTATACTAATATACCCCTCTTGATTAAAACTACCGAAAATAAGTATGCAAGTTATTAACCGTAGATCAATCTAAACAAACGTCTCAGATTTATTTCTAGTTAACACGTATAGAAACATTTTTATATGATCCCCTCCTATATATATATATATATATATATTGGATATTATAAGAACCCTTTTAAAATTTGAGAACTATGAACCAATCTCTACCATTAGATTAGAGAGATTAACGGTTGAGATTTTAAAAGGCAGTTTTTAATATTGATTAAATATTCCCTACACTGTGGAAGTTCTTGCTATTTTTTCTCTTCGTTCTCTTTCCTATAACTACCGATTTTTCTTCTCTAATACGTGATTTTTTTCTCAACTTCTCTTCCTATTTTATTATCACCGCTACACTTCTCCTTCTTTGCCTGACACTCCTCCCAGTCGCATGAATCATATTTTGTCCATTGTTGTTATTGCAGCCCAAAATAGATTGTTGCCTATTTTTCATGATTTTCTTTAGTTCTTCTCGATATACCCATGCATGGATGAAATTTGATACATAAAATGCGACTAGCTTAATAAAAAAAAGCATAATGTAACAGATAAAAAAGCATTATGTGGGACTGCTTATTTATATTTTTGATAGTGCTTATTATCTAATTATGATAAAGGTTTACTATTTCAAAGTAGTTTAAGAAAACGGAACATTAATTAATTGACGAAACAAGTATATACGTATACATATACATACACATATTATAATAAAAGCAAGATTGAAAGGTAACGGAAGCATTGGGAAGCATCGGTAAATGTAAGAAATAAAAGAAAACATAATAACATCAAATAGATCGTATATTCAGGAAAAAAAATACAAAATAACCATTGGGGTTTATGGTTTAAAGTTTAGGGTTTATTGTTATAAAGCTTAGTTTGATTTCTTTTTTTTATGCTTGAACTATAATTCCTTCTTGCTTTTATATATATAAAATTCTGCTTTTTTTATTTTTTATTTTTATAACAAATATGCTTATTTAAATATAAAATTATGCTTTTTACAAATGCTAAAATGCTTAATTTTGATTTTTCTATATTGCTTGGATTAGAATCCTTTCATGCTTTTTTATATATATAATTATGCTTTTTTATATCATACTTATTTAGATAAGAAATTATGCTTTTTACATGTGTTAAAATACTTAATTTACTTTATATATATATAATTATATTTTTTTATAATCATGCTTATATAGATATGAAATTATACTTTTTTCGAATGTCAAAATGCTTAATTTATTTTTCGTGTATGCTTTAACTATAATCTTTTTATGTTTTTTTATATGTAAAATTATGTTTTTTCATGCATGCATGCTTGTTTATTGGAAAATATAGTTTTTTTTTTATTATTCTTTCTAGTTTTTAATATAAACGTGTTTGACTTCAGAAAAATAGAAAAGGAAAAATAAATTCAATTAATATTTTGAGAAAGATGTGAAAATAAGTAGTGGAGAAGAAGGCGCCGTGGATTATGGGAGGAGAGAGAATTAATATGAAATTCAATTTAATAAATAGAAAGCAACAAATCCCCACCATACGATTTAGGAAAATTGAGGGCTAAGATGAGTTCCTAGTTCTCAACATTAGTAGTGGTACCCATAAGATCCATCCCCTATATATATATATAGGTAGATAGTAGATCATATGAAAACTAATTATTACGTGAAACCTGCAACCCATCATAAAATGTTGCATAATAAAATATATTATTTTATATTACTTTATATTATTTTTATGCAAATAATGCATCATCATGAGAATTTGCATAATAAAATATATTATTTTATATTATTTTTATGCATATAATGCATCATCATGAGAATGCAACATTTTATGATAAAAATGCAAGTGCATAAAATGCAACATTTTATGATGGGTTGCAGGTTTCACGTAATAATTAGTTTTCATCATAACTTATCTCTATATATATTTGTGTGTGTGTGTGTGTGTGTGTGTTGTTAATGATTTTGGCTGACCTTATAAGCTCCTTAAAACAATATATAAGTTGTTTAATTGCTTATAATCTCCCCAAAAGAATTTGGTAAAATAAGCTTTTAATAGCTTATAAGCTCCAAAAATAAGCTACAAGTGCTTTTAAACTCTTCAAAAACTCATTCACCTCCAACTTTTCAAAATCTTACATTTCACTATATAACTCTATTTTATTTTTTTATTTTTAGTATATACACTTCCATTTAATTTTCACAAAATTATTCTATTCTCTTATGAACTTATGAGTTGTTCTGTTCAGACACTTTCACAAGTTATAAGCTCTTGTCACCATATATCTTATAAATTCTTAAAACATCTTATAAGCTCTTTAAAACAGCCTTTTAGTAATCTCTTAATAAGTACCCTTCGTTCATTAATATATAAATAAAAAATCGACTGCATGAGAAAAAAAAATAATCCCGACATTCAACAATCCTTTATAGGTGAAATAGGAGTTGGCAGTATGTTATGTTCTCTCTTGGCTTTGAAATCCCATAATAGTACTACAACTGAATATAGTTAGGTGGCCTCTACTAATAAATAGACACATATCATCAATTTTAATATAAATTAACAAAAGTAACAATAAATTAAAATATACGTGTCATTCCAAGCTAGATAGATCTTGCCTTCATTATAGAGCGACAGATCTTGAAAAAGTTTATAATGTTTCCTATATTTAATTAATTTTATGAATTTGGATGGAAGAAAGGTCGGCGGGTTGAATTCCTAATCCTCACCAAACCTTCTGAAATAAAAGGTAAATAAAAATTGTTACGCCACTCATGCATTCTCGATGAGAGATTATATATATATTAATTAATTCCTTATAAGTTACTCCGTAATTAATAAATTAAAAATACATATAAAACAGAACATAGTAGAAAAGTATATGCAAGCATGCATTATTCGTGATACATAATTCTCATTTTTCCTCCTTTGGTTAAATTTCATTATCTTTCTCGATAATACAATACCTAATATTTTGAGTAAATATTACTACATATTTCGATCAAGACCTCTATATAACTAGTCTCTCGATTCCCAAACCAAACTCAATTAAGGAAAATTTGAGTAAAAAAAAAATACTTAAGCTAATCAGAATGGGAAAAAGTAGGGTTCTTGTTGTAGGTGGGACAGGGTACGTGGGGAGGAGGATCGTGAAGGCAAGCCTGGCTGCGGGCCACCCGACTTATGTTCTCCGGCGATCGGAAATCGGCCTCGACATCGATAAGTTGCAGATGTTGTTGGAATTCAAGCAGCAGGGGGCGGTGCTGATCGAGGGCTCGTTTTCCGATCACCGGAGTTTGGTGGAGGCGGTGAAGCAAGTGGACGTGGTTATCTGCACCATGTCGGGTGTGCATTTCCGGAGCCATAATCTGTTGATGCAGCTTAAGCTTGTTGATGCCATTAAAGAAGCTGGAAATATTAAGGTATAATATATATGTGTCTGTGGACGTCTTTTTATTTGTAGACTAGTAAATAGTAACAATGTTTTTTTTCATGACATGCGATATTAATTACTCCATTTGTTATATTTTAATAGAGCTATTTGAATATTATAATTTCAATCTCATTAAAATTAGCTCTATTAGAATTAGACGGAGGGAGTATATCTCAATTTTGGTGCTCTCATTGTTTTGAAATTATTTTTCAATTTTAATAGATTATGATTTGATTAAATTTCATAATTATTTACTATGGTTCAAGTGATCTAACTATCTAGATTCTATAATTATTTTTTATAGTATTTAATTTTAGTTTTTACTATTAATTATATCGTGTTGATAAATTCAAAAATATGGTACATAATACATTAAAGTTTTTGTTATAACTTTTAGTCATGATTCATTCTATTTTAATATATATTTTTATTTTTATAAAAAAAATAATGAAAATAGCAATGGAACAAGGACACAAGAGAGTTCAATTGCAAATTCGTGTTTATTTTGGAAGTATAAGTGGTAACTAGTTAACTTTCACATCTTATTTTGTTTGATATATCCCAAAATATATAGGCATTTAACGAGTCGAATTATTTGTGAATTAATAGGACTACGTACGGACTAAAGAAAGAGGATTGCATTAGTACGTGTAACTAAAATAAAAAAAAAATGAGTAAAACACATTTTTTTAGGTTAGTTTTTATTTTTTCTATGTATATGTCATTTCAATAATTTAGTATCGTATTGAACACTGATATGCAGAAACAAATACTATAAGATCTATCATAATATATTAATTTCAAAAAAAAGAAAAGAATAAGGATCTATCATAACAAAAATCAAACAAAAACAGCATTAGTCAGAGTAGGGCCGATTATATGCCTTGTAAACAAAGGAAATCACGGTTTTATATTAATGAATTAATTTGTGAACCAGCATTAGCCAGATTTCTTGTTTCTTTGACTTCAATACTAAATGATGAGGACTAATTAATTGATTAACGTCACGTTATGTGTGAATTATTTCGCCACGTAACCTCATATTTTACAAGTGGTCATAAAAGTATAGTCAAAGTCCTTGTCTTAAGGTGACAATTAGGTTTATCTAATAAGTTCAGTTTTTTTTATAAAAAAAAATATAAGTTTAGTTTTAATAATAAGAATAAGAATAACCAAATTAATTAACGGAATCTTTAAAATATATAACCCTATATAGAACAAATTAATTAAATGAATTGAATTTTAGTTGCTGAATCTCTTTTTCGAAAGGAATTAAGTACTCCGTATGTCTCTATGTCTCATGTTGTTGAGTCGTTTTATTATTTTATAACTTACATATAATCAGCAAACGACTAATAAGCTATTTTTGCAGCGTTTCTTTCCTTCGGAGTTCGGCATTGATCCTGCGCAAATGGAGAAGGCGCTTGAGCCAGGAAGAGTAACATTCGACGAGAAGATGAAGGTGAGGAAGGCCATCGAAGCGGCCAACATCCCCCACACCTACATCTCCGCCAACTGCTTCGCCGGCTACTTCGCCGGAAACCTCTCTCAGATGGAGACCCTCCTCCCCCCCAAGCACAAGCTCCTCATCTACGGCGATGGAAACGCCAAAGCTGTCTTCATGGATGAAGATGACGTCGCTACTTACACTATAAACGCCGTCGACGACCCCCGCACCCTCAACAAGACCGTCTACCTCCGCCCGCCGGAAAATGTCCTCAGCCAGAGAGAGCTGGTCGGAATCTGGGAGAAGCTGTCGGGAAACACGCTTGAGAAGGTCACCATTTCCGACCAAGATTTTCTTGCTCTCATGAAAGGTGGTACCTACGTTGATTTTCACTTTTGTATTTTTCAACAGTTAACCAATAATCAAGAAAGATAATATAATTAATATAATAAATCACAATTAACATTTATAACCAAGGTTCAAATTAAAAAATAATAATTAGGGATTATAATTATTTTTAACATTTAATTTTACATAAATAAAAAATTAAAGTATGTAATTTTTAGAAATTTCAATTTTTACTTTTAAATGTCGATTGTGATTTATTATATTATACTCATTATGTCCCAAAAATTTAATCTCGGCCGAACATGGATTTTTCAAAAATATTTTTTCTTATAATAGAATCAGAAAGCTAAAAATATTTTAAGGGAATTTTTGTCAAAATTAAAGTAGGAAATAGAAATTGTATGTAAAAACATTTGTAGCAACTTTTAATGAGCAACAATGGCATAATGTGTAATTCAGTAGAATCATTGTTTATTTCCATTTAAGTGAGTCTAAATGTGTGTGACTGAATCGATTTAGCAAGGGAGACTAAATTTGTGAGACGAAAAGAGTAGTACTTTTCATTTTTATAGAATACAAATATTGTCGGTACACTAAAATTGGTACAGAAGATGCCATCTACGAAAAGAGGAGTATGATTTTGATGGAAATGAATGCAGGTGCTGACTTTGCTGGACAAGTAGGGCTAGGCCATTTCTATCACATATTCTATGAGGGCTGCCTCACAAATTTCGAGATTGGTGAAGATGGAGAAGAAGCTTCTACACTTTATCCCCATGTCCAGTACAAGCGCATGGATGAATACTTGAAACGTTATTTATAAGAAAGAAACCATGTCTCCTTCCTTTCCTTTCACTTGTAATATCAATAAAAAAAATATATTCTGAATTCAAAAATAAGAAAGCATTTGAAATTCTCAGTAATGAACAACAGAGGAACAGCATTTGAATTTGAAGCATAAGTCTATAAATAATTAATCTATCCATCAAGAATTCTATTAGTATAATACATTAATATTAATCTAATTAATGGGTACTAGCAAAATGCATAGAGTTAATCAATCGTGAAGATTTTAGTGATCTCATAATAGTAGTACGGCAACTCAATGTAGTTAGGTCTCCTGTACTCATACGTAGGTAATTATCAATTCTTAAATAAAATAGTACTCACTCTATCCCGTTTATAAAATAATAGTTCGATTTAAATAAAACCAAAATCCTATTATAATATTCACCGAATTCATTAATTATAAGCAGACAGAAAGAGTACCGTATATATACCAACAAAGTACATGTGTATCGTTCTGAGCTACGGTAGACATTGCCTTCTTCATGATAAGATTTATATACATTAAGTGTTCGTTTGGTTCAAATTGGGTAACAGAAACGGAATGGAATCAAGTCAAGTAAGGGAATAGAAACAATAAGGGTTACTTTTATTGAGTGTTTGGTTCAATAGTAGAAAGGGAGTCACTTATGAGGAGGTTCCATTTCTCCTTGTTTCCCCTCCTTCTTGAGGGGTAACAATGTAATGGATTGGGTTACCCCCAAGTAAGGGAAATAGATAACCTATTACTCAAATCAAACAAAATGTAATGGAATCAATTACTTGATTCTCTTTCCATACAAAAAAAAAAACTTGAACCAAACATGGACTAACTATTATTCAGATAAGACTGACAATTTGGGCCTCTCAATCAAGTCACTGATTTTTACTTTTTTTTTTTAATTTTCTTTTTAATCTTTTGCGAGAGATCTTGAAAAAGTCTATAATTTTATCAATAGTTAATTAATTTTAATGGATTGGGATGGAAGAAAGGTCGTCGGCGGGTTGAATTCCTAATCCTCATCACCAAACATGTCTACAAGGAAAGGGTAATTAAATGAAAATTGGTGCCCCACTCATGCATCCAAGATAAGTATATAGTACTACTAGTATATATACATACATATGCTTTCGAAAAAAAAAAGCTATACATATAACTATAGTGTACATATAATATATACAATTATAATACATCATGCATTATATTATATTGTCAATATTATTATAATGCAACGATCACCATAATATATTTTCAGTACAATACAATTATAATGCACCAGTTAACCCGGACCATAGATCATACTGAAATTAATGATCCAATTTATTTATTATTTCGATCAAGACCTCTATATAATAACCATTCTCTCAATTTCTAAAACCAAACTCAATATATATATAGAATGGGAAAAAGTAGGGTTCTTGTTGTAGGTGGGACAGGGTACGTGGGGAGGAGGATCGTGAAGGCGAGTCTGGCGGAGGGCCACCCGACATACGTTCTCCGGCGATCGGAAATCGGCCTCGACATCGATAAGTTGCAGATATTACTGGAATTCAAGCAGCAAGGGGCGGTGCTGATCGAAGGCTCGTTTTCCGATCACCGGAGTTTGGTGGAGGCGGTGAAGCAAGTGGACGTGGTTATCAGCACGATGTCGGGTGTGCATTTCCGGAGCCATAATCTGTTGATGCAGCTTAAGCTTGTCGATGCCATTAAAGAAGCTGGAAATATTAAGGTAACTACTAACAATGTTTTCTTAATTTTGGTGTCATAACTAGTTTCAAAATTATTATTTTTTCTATTAGCAATATATTATAATTTAATTGAATTTCATAATTATTTACTACTCACTGAATTTATAATTATTTTATAATAGTATTTATTTTAGTTTCAATTATTAAATAATTACTTATATAGCGCTGATAAATTCAAAAAGTGGGGGTACCTATAGTTTAAAGTTTCAAAATTTTAGTTATGATTCAACGTTATATATTATGTTTTTGTGTGGGTTTCTGCTATAATAAACATTATTAACATAATGAAATTAATTAACAGTGGAACAAGGAAACTCTCTAGAAAAAGAAAAAAAAGATAAATCATAACAAAAAATCAAAGGCAAATTAAAACAGCATTAGTCGGAGTAGGACCCGATTATATGCCTTGTAAACAAAGGAATTCAATGTTTTATACTACTTTCATCCCATTACATTAGTCACCTTTGCTTTTTGATTTTTCGGCACGCTTTTCCACTGAAACCTAGTATGGGTTTTAAAATATAATTTTGACGTATTCATTTTTTCACGGGGTACTAATCATTTTTTCACGGGATACTACGACACTCATAGTACCCCGTGAAAAAATGAATACGTCAAAATTATATTTTAAAATTCATACTAAGTTTCGATGGAAAAACGTGTCGAAAAATTAAAAAACAAAAATGACTAATATAATGGGACGAAAATAGTATTAATTAATTTGTCATTCAGGAAAAGTGTGCGCCCAAAATTTCTTTTTTCTTTGACTTTAATACTTAAATGACTAATTGATTAACGTCACGGTATGCGTGAATTCACGTATCCTCATATCAATCAATCAATCAATCATATATATATAGTGGCGGACCAGGATTTAAAGTAAGGGGGTTAAGATTAAGAAAAGAGAAGGTGATTTTTTATCCAATTAGAGAGAGAATTCATATCAACAAGATTTAAAAATACTTTCGTCAGAACTCACATTAAGAAAAGAGGAATTTTTATCCAATTTTTGGAAATGCTTCAAGTATAGTTCTGCAACAAGATCCAAAACCTCCAAAAATCATACTATCATGTACGTAATACAAAATATTAGAGCAACACTAACAAAAAAAACCTACTCTTTAATCTTCTAGATACGTTCAATTCTTTTGTCACAAGAAGATTCATAACAAAACTAGGGAAATCAAACATTTAATATGATTGTTGAGTGCAATAAAATTTAAATTTTTTTTATCTTGCTTTCTATTAGAAGTTGAACAAGATCAAGAAAAGGTTCATAGTAAGAAATCAAAAATATATGAGAAATGAGAGAAATTACATCTGTATTGCTCCCCTATTCAGATATGTTATAATGGATTTGTATTTTGTGATTTAATAACATTTTTATTTTATTTAAAAAATATTATATATATATATATATATAGAGAGAGAGAGAGAGAGAGTTTGGTTCATATAGATTTAAGTCCTAGTGTGAGAAGTGCGAATTATGCTTAAAGCTATACAAAATCATGCTTAAAGCTATACAGAATCATGCTTATGGTGCATTTTGTGCTTATAAGCATAAAATAAGCCATAAGCATAATTTTGTACCATAAGCATGATTCTCTATAGTTGTAAGCATGATTTTGTATAGCTTTAAGCATAATTCGCATTTCTCACACTATGATTTATTTACATGTGAACCCTTCCCTTAATATATATATATATATATATATATATATATATATATATATTATACGTTCCCGTCGCAGATTCGGAGCATCACGTTTATACACAAGCTTACGTAGCATTTTCTCCATTTTTTATTTTTATTTATCTAAAATGTATCGTCCCACATCGAAATCTCAAAGCTAATCACATGCATACAATTGCATATAAAAAGAGTACTGGGATAATAGATTTTAACAATATTATTTTAGTCTTTTGGCCAAAACTAACCGCATGCATATAGTTGCATATAAAAGAGAATTTGGGTAATAGATTTACACAACATAAATCTTCCCAACAAAATAATATAAATAGCTCTGTCTTCCCAACAAAATTCATAATTTGATTTTTGGAGCCACAATATTATTGTGGAGCCCTAAACAAAACATTAATGTTAGATAAAAACAAAACAAGTACTCCCTCTGTCCCATTGATATAAGAATAGTTAACTGTCTTTTTAATGTGTATAATATTATTTTCAATAAATTATAACAACCAACTATTCGAGGTGACTTAATATATTCTGTTGCGGACGGGACAACTATATACTGCATATAAGATCAGACAACTCATTTGATTTTTAGGTCATCCCTATTAGACTCGAGTCGATCGGGTACATAATTTTGTCGGGTTATTCAGGTCGCCTCACCCTGTTTGAGTTAAACAAACTTTCCTAACGGGCCACTCGACACTCGAAATAAGTATGACTACATGAGAAATATTTTCTTTGTTGATATTAGTAGGTGTAAATATTTTGGCTCTAACAATATTTTGATTTTGAGGTGGCCCATTGGCCACGATGTTTTTGAAAATTGATTTTGAGGTGGCCCGTTGGCCTATATATTTTTGAATTTTTCGAATCGAGTCAATTAGGCTAAATAATTTTTTTGAGTTAAAATATTTTAGCTCTAACCCTACTTTGATTTTCAAGTAGCCCAGATATTTTTGAAAATCGATTTTGAGGAGGCCCGTTGGCCTATATGTTTTTGAAATTTTCAATTCGAGTCAATTAGGCTAAATGATTTTTTTTAGTTATTTGGCTCTAACCCTACTTTGATTTTCAAGTAGCCCGTTGACCAATAATTTTTTAAATCATTCGGTTTTTAGGTCATTTCTATTAGGCTCTAGTCGGTCAGATACATGATTTTGTCGGGTTATTCAAGTTGTCTCGCCCTGTTTGAGTTAAACTAACTTTCCTAACGGGCCACTCGACACTCAAAATAAGTATGACTACACGAGAAATGTTTCCTTCATTGATCTAACAATATTTATTAGTGGGTTTAAATATTTTGGCTCTAACAATATTTTGATTTTGAGGTGGCCACGGGCCACTCGACACTCGAAAATAAGTATGACCCGTTGGCCTATATGTTTTTGAATTTTTTTATTCGAGTCGATTAGGCTAAATTATTTTTTTGAGTTAAAATATTTTCGCTATAACCTGCTTTGATTTTCAAGTAGTCCATTGACCAATAATTTTTTCAAATTTTTTTAGTGGAGTGTATATCAATTTCTATGGTAATTAATTTTTTGTAACAAAAAAAATATTTTTAATTAAAGACACTTTACGGTATATCACACACAAAATGTGCATTGTTTCCAATAAGTTTTTGAAATTTCAATTCGTGTCGATCAAGCTAAATGATTTGTGAGTGGCTTTAATTTTTAGGTGGCCCGTTGACCAATAATTTTTTGAAATTTTTTAGTAGTATATATCGATTTATATAGTAGTTAGTTTTTTGTAACAAAAAATAAAAATAAATTAAAGATACTTGACAATATATTAACACAAAATGAGTTTCGTTTCAAAACTTCCAGGTTAATCAGGCAAACCCTTCAGGCTATTTTCAAGTTTTTGAGTTAAAATATTTTTGTCCCTAGCACAACCTCAATTTTGATGTGGCCCGTTGACAATAAAATTTTTAAAATTCTTTTAATATGTATCGATAACTACGTTTCTCAAATTTCTTTAAAAAAATTATATATAAGACACAAAATTAATTTTGAGGTAGCCCCTTAGCCAATAAATTTTTGAAATTCCTTTAATATGTATCCATAATTATGATTGTCAAGATTTTATAACAAAACATATGTTTTTAATTTAAGATGGTTGACAATATATTAGATAGTATAAAACTTTCAAAACTTTTGATTAATCTGGCAAACCCTTTGAAAAATTTTCGATCCGGGTTAGTTAGGATAAATTGTTTTTGAGTTTAAATATTTTAATATTTTGGGTAAAATATACTACTATATTATATTGTTTTATACTTTTATTTATAAAATATACTATAAATTGATACTCCGTCGAATTTCGACGGGATACAAACTAGTTTTACATAGTACTACTAGTACAGTGATTGTCGGTGACGAATCAGTTTTTTTAATCTTAGTTTTTAATAATAATAATATATTATTATTAATGAACTAAATCCTTAAAATATATAACCCGACCAAGTACTACCATGATTCTCTGTCTCAAATTCGGTATACTAATCGTATTCTCAACTTGATTTTTAATAGTTTTCTATTACAATATTTTTTATAAAAATAAAATTATTATAATATAATAAATCATACTCTATCTGTCACATTTCACTTGTCATATTATATTATTTTATAACTCACATATATTCAAAGTATGAGACAAGTGAAATGAGACTGAGGTAGTGATAGACTTTTATAAATAAAATTCAAATTTTTCAATAATTATATTCCTTAGTTTTGGATTTATCAATCAAATATAACTAATAAAAATGAAATGAAATGTTAAAAATAAATATAAACTGTAATAGAACGAGTTACCTTAAAAAAAGATAAAAACATTCGCAGCATGGAATCTGATTTTGTGATGGAATTAAGTAGTTTTATTTTTGCAGCGTTTCTTTCCGTCAGAGTTCGGCATAGATCCTGCGCAAATGGAGAAGGCGCTAGAGCCGGGAAGAGTAACATTCGACGAGAAGATGACGGTGAGGAAGGCCGTCGAAGCGGCCAACATTCCCTACACCTACATCTCCGCCAACTGCTTCGCCGGCTACTTCGTCGGAAACCTATCTCAGATGGGGACCCTACTCCCCCCCAAACACAAACTCCTCATCTATGGCGATGGAAATGTCAAAGCTGTCTTCATGGACGAAGACGACGTCGCTACTTACACCATCTATGCCATCGACGACCCTCGCACCCTCAACAAGACCGTCTACCTCCGCCCGCCGGAAAATGTCCTCAGCCAGAGAGAGCTGGTCGGGATTTGGGAGAAGCTGTCAGGGAATACGCTCGAGAAGATCACCATTTCCGACCAAGATTTTCTTGCTCGCATGAAAGGTACCTATCACCTATGTTGATTTTGCATATCCTCTCTTCCAATTTTGGTAATTTCTCCGTCACACTCTACTTGTGTCAATTTTAATGAATACGAATCTATTTTAATAATAAAATTGTTCAAGTGGAGTGAGCGACGGAGGGAGTATTTTGGTAGTGCCCTTCTAGATTACTCTCTCCCTCCGTCTCCTAATAAGTGTCCCATCTTCTAATTTTGTTGTCCCCTAATAAGTGTCCTATAACAAATTTTTAGATAAAAATTCCTTTAAACTACCATACATACTCTTCTTCTCAATATTTTAATCATTGAAGATGAGAGAGAAAAAATAAAAGAGAGAGAAATAATTAATATTAAAAGGAGGGATTTTAAGGGCAAATATGTAAAATTAATGTTTTTCTTGGTTTTCTCACTTTGTTTGCTTGGGGCATTCTTTAGAGGATAGAGGGAGTATTAGTTTTTTTTTTTTTTTTAACAATTTTAATATATCATAATTTAGTTTAATTTTATAATAATTAAGAAAGATAATATAACTAATACAATAATCCATTTAACATTTATAAGAAATTTGAATTAAAAATAAAAATAAAAATACAAAGTCAGGCGAGGTAGGGTTATAGTTATTTTTA
Source organism: Mentha longifolia (assembly GCA_001642375.2). Lineage (NCBI taxonomy): Eukaryota > Viridiplantae > Streptophyta > Magnoliopsida > Lamiales > Lamiaceae > Mentha > Mentha longifolia. Next base: position 8,135,261 of record CM038118.1, read on the forward strand.
ACATTTAGTTTTAATTTTTTAGTTATATTAGGTTTGATAAATTAAAAATTAGAGATGTAATTTTTAAAAATTTTATTTTTATTTATAAATGTTAAATGTAATTTCAATTGGACATGAAATTTAGAAAATGATTTTTTAAGATAATGTTATAAAGATAAAGCAACATTTTAAGGGTGCGTTCATTTTTTATACTTTTAATAGAGTGAGATAATATAATGTTGTATAAATTTATAATGAATAGAGAGACCCATGATTTTTAAATAGTTTTTTTTTTTACTTTGAATGATATATATGTGTGTACAATTGTTTATTTTATACAAGTATTTTTTTTTTTTTTTGAGATAAAGTATGTTGTTTACTTTGTAGGATATTGATGGATAAAATATGAAATATCTTAATTGCAGTTACTTTTTTTTATTATTGGAAAATGGTATGTGAGGGTAAAAGGTGATATAAAATCATCACACCATTTTTCTAAGCATAATATTATACCATGATATAATATATTGCTCGGATTTTTATACAATCTGACTAGATTTTTTATACAACAAAGTAAACGAGTTATAATTAAAATGGTAATAAAACTTTTATACTCTCTTTTCTTATACCTCTTTTTACGTGTTCTTTTACGTCAAAGTAACCGGAGCCTAAGGGATTAAAGTGGGAAAGAGAAATTATGTGAGCCACAACGTCATGATGTGTAATTTACTAAAATCGTTGTTGATTTCATTTTTAGGTGAATCTTAATGTCCGACTCAAATGAGTAAGTAAGATTAGGCGGGTGTTTAGCTACGCTTATTTGAAAGATTTTTAAGGAGTTTATAAGCTTTTATGGCTTATTTTTTGAGCTTATAAGTTCTTGAAGAACTTATTTTGCCAAACACGTTTTCATAGCTTATAGACTTAGCCAAACACCCATAAAGTGAGGAGAAGAGAGTAGTGCTTTTCATTTTTATAAGATATAGACACTAATTTTTGTGATTTTTGTATATGTTTTTGATGAAATGAATGTAGATGCTGACTTTGCTGGGCAAGTTGGGCTAGGCCATTTCTATCACATATTCTATGAGGGCTGCCTCACAAATTTCGAGATTGGTGAAGATGGAGAAGAAGCTTCTACACTTTATCCCAATGTCCAGTACAAGCGCATGGATGAATACTTGAAACGTTATTTGTAATCTGTTGACGCACAGATTTCTTCATGTGTGTAGGAGAATGCAGGTTGTTAAACGTGGATGCTTATGCTGTTGCTGGAGCTCGAGCTTGTGTGAATAATTAGCGAGATCCACGTGAGTGACAGCTGGCGCAATATTGATCGTCGGATCTTAATAAAGATGAGCGGTGGAGATTATATTCAGTGATATGCACGCTTCTTGTAATAGTATAAATATAGAAAACACACTTTTATGTAGCTGAGTTGATTTGGATAAATGTAACAGTAATTCTATCTTAGCTGAAGACCGCCTTTGAATCTATGAATTTTCTTTTGATTTCCATTCCAAATTATGAGATGTATTGATTTCTACATGGTATCAAGAGCAAGGTTGTGCTATTGATTTGAGCAATCGGAATAGATTTGAGAAGGAATGGGGAAAGGAAATCGCACGCAGCAGTGGAATTCGTTATTCTATGACGAAATTGGCGAAACTTCGTACGCAAACGGGAAGAATCACAGGAGGAACAATTATGAAGCGGTGCCGAATCCCGATGATGGAGGTGGAACTGATGAAGACGGAGATGCGGAAGAGAAACAAATTAGAGAGGTTCTACATTTGCACAACGCAAATCACCCGAGGATGCAATTGGTAGCGGCTCATCTCACAGGTACCAACTTTCTGAACTGGAGTAGATCGATTAAGAGAGCTCTAGGAGCGAAATCTAAGCTTGAATTGCTAGACGGAACCCTAGGAGAGCCTGAACCTACATCAAAATTTTATAAACAGTGGGTGAAGGTCGATTATATGGTATCAAGTTGGATAACTAACTCCATTTCTAAGGAATTAGTGAACTCATTCTCTCATTATGACACTACGAAAAAATTGTGGGATGCATTGGTGAGGAGGTTTGATAGATCAAATGGACCTAAGATTGCAAAATTGGAAAAGGAAATAAGAGGGTATGCACAAGGTAACCAGACTGTGATGGAGTATTTTAATAACCTGACGGTGTTGTGGAATGAGATGGATATGGTGCTACCTCCAGTTGATTGTGCATGTCATGCTAGGTCTGTGTTGGATAAGAGAGAGGAGGATAGGAGATTAGTACAGTTTTTGTTGGGTTTGAATGAATGTTTTGAGCACACAAGAAGTCAGATTCTGCTGCTGGAACCATTGCCTTCAGTAGATAAAGCCTATTCTATGATAACTCAGGTGGAAGATGAGAAATCTATACAGGATGGATATGTTGAAGGAAGAGGACATATGGCTATGTATGCACAAAGGCAAGGAGGAAGTGAAGGAGGATATCAAGGTGGAAAGTATAGAACTGGTTTGGAGAGAACTGGGCAAGGTGAGAGGAGGTTGAGTAAAGAAGAGAAGAAGAAATTGAAGTGTAATCACTGCAAAGAGAATGGGCATGTGATGCATGAGTGTTTTAAGCTCTATGGATATCCAGAGTGGTATAGAAGATACAAAGATAGTAGAGGGAAATTGCAAGTGAACTACATGGAGGATATGCAGGAAGATGATGTGCATTCTAGAAATGGAGATAGGATTGATGGAAGGAGTCACACAGAAGGAGGTTCTCATCCAATGGACATAACTAGCATAATTCAAGCAGAGGTAGCAAAGTGTATTGGAAATCTGGGAGGATCGAGTGGGAATGGTGTTATACAGAAGGCAGACATAAACATGATGACTGAAGGGAAGAATGTTGCTGGGCTGTTTGATGGTCATTATACATTTAGTATTGTTCCAAGCATGGAACAAACGGTGTGGATTATAGATTCAGGAGCAAGTGCACATGTGTGTTGTGATAAGGAAATGTTGCATACTACATATTGGTTGGAGAAGCCAGTGGTGGTTCATTTGCCAGATGGATCATCAAAGAGGGTTACAGTAGCAGGAAGGGTGAGGTTGAGTGCTGAGATTGTGTTATTTGATGTATTGTTTCTCCCAGGATTTACCCATAATCTCATTTCAGTAGCACAACTGATTAAGGATAGTGGAGTAAGGTGTGTATTTCACCAAACTCACTGCACGTTTGAGAGAATTATGGATAACAAGACTATAGGGACTGGAAATATGGAGAGAAATCTGTACATATATCAAACAGTGGTGGAAAATCACTTTACACACTTGTTTCGAACTGAAGAGATGAGTCTGCAGGATTGGCATAATTTTTTAGGCCATCCTTCTTTGACCAGCATGAAACGTATGCCGCACTTGAGTGGAAAGTTTGTAGCTGATCAGGTGCTAGCAATTGAGCAATGCGATGTTTGTTTAAGGGTAAAGATGGCTCGAGCTCCATTTCCTGTGCTGAATAGGAGATCAGGCAGGTTGTTTGAACTTGTCCATGCAGACATTTGGGGGCCATATTCTGAAGAGAGTGTATGCAATACCAGATTTGTTCTCACTATTGTGGAAGATCATAGCCGAACTATATGGACTTATCTTCTGAGTTCAAAGGAGCTGGTGTGTTCAGTTTTTCATTCTTTCATTACCATGGTGAGAACACATTATAAGAGGGAGATCAAATATGTGAGGACAGACAATGGAACTGAGTTTTTGAACAAGAAAATGAAAGAGCTGTTTCAAGAATATGGGATTTTTCATCAAAGAAGCTGCATATATACTCCTCAACAAAATGGGATAGTTGAGAGAAGGCATAGAACTTTGTTAGAGGCAGCAAGATCTCTCATGTTTCAGAGTTCTTTGCCTCTCAAATTTTGGCCATATTCCATATTGACAGCAACTTGGCTGTTGAATCGCACACCAAGCAGGGTGTTAGATTGGAAGACACCTTATGCAATTTTGCATGAAGCTGCACCAGATTACAGCATGTTGAGGCCGTTTGGATGCCTTGCATATGCAGTAAATCACATTGCACAGAGAAGTAAGTTCACCAGCAGATCTATTAAGTGCATTTTCTTGGGTTATGATGCATACTATAAAGGGTTCCTATTATATGATATGGATAACAAGAAAACTATCATATCTAGGGATGTTAAATTTTTCCCTAAAGTTTTCCCTTATTCAGGAAGCAAGGATGTTTCTGCTGATTCTACTTTGCCATTTCCTTCTTTTCAAGATCTTCTGCCAGAATTACCACAGGTTGGTGATGGTGAAGAACAACAGCAAAATGGAGAATCTGCTGCAATTGAAGGCTATCCTGAGTCCATTCAAGTTGAAGCTGATCCAGAATCAGATTCAGCAATTGAGGCTCTAGCCATCCCAGTTCTCAGGAGGAGTACAAGGATCCGGAAACCTCCACAATGGATGGAAGACTGTGTGGGAACTGTGGCATTCACAGAGAGCTCATTACCTGTTGCTGCAAACACTGAGCCATCCACTTTTCCTTACTCAGTGAATGCAGGTTTCTCATCATCTTATGCTCAGTTTTTGTATAACTTGGAAACAGTTAGGGAGCCTTTTTCTTACAAAGAAGCATGTCTATCTAAAGAATGGAGAGATGCTATGCAAGCTGAGTTACAGGCTTTAGAACAAAATCATACATGGATACTCACAGATTTGCCTACAGGGAAGCGAGCTATAGGTAGCAAATGGGTTTATAAGCTCAAGTTAAAAGCAGATGGGAGTGTGGAGCGTTACAAGGCCAGGCTTGTAGCACATGGCCATAAACAGCAATATGGCATTGATTACCAAGAAGTTTTCTCCCCCGTGGCCAAATTGACTTCAGTAAGAATCTTTATAGCTATCGCTACATCACTACAATGGCATCTGCACCAACTTGATGTGAATAACGCTTTTCTTCATGGGTATTTGCATGATGATATCTACATGCATCCTCCACAGGGTTATGTTGGAGCAGAACCAGGCCAAGTGTGCAAACTTGTGAGAAGTTTATATGGGTTAAGGCAAGCATCTAGAGAATGGAATGCAGAGTTTTGTAACTGTCTTCTCAGCAATGGTTTCACACAGTCAGTGGCTGATCCTTGCCTATTTTGCAAAGGTGCAGAAGATACATTCATCGCTCTCATAGTTTATGTTGATGATGTATTGATTTCTAGTCCTTCTCTTCATCTTATTTCTGAAGTTAAAGAGTTATTGCATCAAGCCTTCACTATTAAGGATCTTGGAGAGGCCAAGTTTTTCTTGGGAATGGAGATCATTCGCAGTGCTTCAGGTACTTCCCTTAATCAGAGAAAGTACATTCTTGACGTTATATCACATGTGGGGATTTCCAATTGTAAGTCTGTGGCTACACCTTTGCCTCCGGGTTTGATACTCAATAGTGAAGTAGGTGATGTGCTCACTGAACCTGAGAAATATAGGAAGTTAGTTGGACAGCTTTTATACTTGAACCTTACTCGACCAGATATCAATTTTGCTGTCCAACAACTCAGTCAATTCATGTCTAAGCCACTATCTTCCCATTGGAATGCAGCCTTACATGTGCTAAAATACTTGAAAGGCTGTCCATCTCTTGGTTTATATTTTCCTTCTCATAGTTCATTGAAGATTGAGGCATATACTGATGCGGATTGGGGAGATTGTGTTGATACTCGACGTTCGATTACTGGGTATTGTGTTTTTCTGGGTGGTGCGTTGGTGTCATGGCGCTGCAAGAAGCAGTCTACTGTTTCTGCTTCCTCTAGTGAAGCAGAATATAGGGCTATGAGTATGACTACTAAGGAACTACTTTGGATCTCTTATTTGCTTAAGGATTTTCATGTTCCTATCACACCACCGATTCTATTGTATTGTGATAATCAGGCTGCAGTTCACATTACAAAGAATCCTATTTTTCATGAACGGACTAAACATATAGAGATCGATTGTCACTTAGTTAGGCATCATTATCGGGCTGGTTTTCTCAACCCAGTTCAGGTTTCTACCGTGGCACAACTCGCGGATTTCTTTACCAAACCTCTTCCTGGGCCTCGTTTTCGTTATTTGTTATCCAAGATGCAGATGTTGGACTTCCATGCATCTTCATCTTGAGGGGGGGTGTTGACGCACAGATTTCTTCATGTGTGTAGGAGAATGCAGGTTGTTAAACGTGGATGCTTATGTTGTTGCTGGAGCTCGAGCTTGTGTGAATAATTAGCGGGATCCGCGTGAGTGACAGCTAGCGCAATATTGATCGTCGGATCTTAATAAAGATGAGCGGTGGAGATTATATTCAGTGATATGCACGCTTCTTGTAATAGTATAAATATAGAAAACACACTTTTATGTAGCTGAGTTGATTTGGATAAATGTAACAGTAATTCTATCTTAGCTGAAGACCGCCTTTGAATCTATGAATTTTCTTTTGATTTTCATTCCAAATTATGAGATGTGTTGATTTCTACATAATCCTTTCACTTGTAATATCAATTAAAAATATTCTGAATTCAAAAATAATAAAGCATTTGAAATTTTCAGTAATGAACAGAGGAACAGCATTTGAATTTGAAGCATGAGTCTCCAAATAATTAATCTATCCATCAAGAATTCTATTAGTATAATACATTAATATTAATCTAATTAATGTGTACTAGCAAAATGCATCGAGTTAAGAGTCGAGGTGCTGCAGTTCATCGATTTTGAAGAGGTTTGGATTCGAATCCCGATCCGCTTAAGCCAATGAAGTCGTAGCTACTTCTGGAGTTGAGATCGAACTCCATGGAAGGCCCTTCGAGCTTGATCTTGATGTCTTTTGTAGCATGTGCCTCCTCCATGAAATTCTTGATATCTCCATTCCTATCATGGTCTTCATTGATGGTTTGCATGAAACTCGACAGCGCCAGATTGAAGTCCGTTAGCTGAGCTTTTGTCGATTCTAGACTTTCAGAGTGATTCGAGTTAGAAGAAAGGCCGTGCTGAGCTCTTTCTAGTATGGTCTGCAAGTATTTGCCCTGTGCCTCTATTCTCATTTGCAGTTTCTTCTGCACCTGTAGTAGGAATAAATACGAATATAATTCGTCTACTTAAAATCGAGGTCTAAGCCGGAGTTAAGAGTACGTTTCTTGAAATTCTTTCGAATAGTTTACCTCAAGCTGCTCTTGTAGTGTTTTCTGCACCTCAATCTGGGACCTAACTGCTTCAGCAAGGGGAATTTCTCTGCACATAATAGTAAATACTCAAATTCATTTTCAATTGAAGATTCTTGTTTGTTGCATAAATAAGAAAAATTCCCACCTTTGTTCACTGTTCATGCTTGATGAATTAGTGCTTGTACTTGCAATGTGCATATTGTGATGCCCATATGGATTTTCTACATAAGCAAAAGACAGATGTTACGCAAATTTTGAATGATTATACAAATTAATTAAAATTCTTTCTCTCATTTTATAACATAAAACTTCCATATTAGTATAACATAATGTCATAAGGGGCAATCATACCAAAGTTCTCTGCATTGTGTTCAAAAGCATTCTGTTTCTTGGACTGCTGTCCAAGCCTATACTTCTGCACCCGAAACGAGTATAATGAGACGATATGGAACGATTAGAACGACGATGAACGAAGGATTTCGTAAGTGAGTAATTACCTGTAAATGACTCTTTAAGTGATACAATGTCAATCCCTTCAGCCCCATCACCCTTAGTACTGATTTTGGAGTAGCCTCTGAAAATAGCAGCCACTCCAATTACCAACCACATTTACATATTAATTTTGTAGCTTTTGTTTCTTTCCTAACTCAATATGCATCTAGCTCATATTTAGGCCTTCCAAACACAACACAAAAAAATAATAATTATAATAAAATAAAAAAAATTAAACAATCAAAAAGAATTGATGAAATTCTACATATACTTCTCCACAAACTTCATTATCAATTGTCTACGTGTGTTGGCCTAATTGTAATAGTTAATAATGCAAGAGACCAAAAGTCTCGGGTTCGAGTTCTCCATGACACGATCTTTAACCAGTAAAAAGTATCAGCAACCAATTATTATGCAATTGCAAAGATAATTCAATCTAACTATAACATTTATACACAAACAGAGTTTGCATTTTAACAAAATTCACAAAAAAAAATATGCATAAATTTGTTAAGAACACACACACACACACAAACACAATTGATTACAAAATGAAACTCACTGTCAGGGCCACCAAGCTTTGTGACAGCATCAACGAAGCGATCATGCAAATCAGCAGTCCACCTCAGGCGTGGTTTTGGGTCTCTTGTCATCACCACGCCTCCGATTCCGCCGCCGCCGCCGCTATACATCCTGTCCATCGCCACCAACCACCTCAGCCGCTTCCCCAATTCACCTCATATATACTAAGAATCCTCTAAAAAAAGTACTTAAAAAGAAGACTCAAGAGAACCTCAAGAACCCTCTTTAATTCCTCTCTCTCTCTCTCTTTAATCCCAGCACTGTCTTTATTCTCCCAGAAAGCAGAAATTCCAAGTAATTATGAAAACTCAAGCCCAAAAGAGAAAAGGAACAAAGTCTTCGAATCTATATATATAGGTATACATAAACCTGTATCTATATATGCCCCAGAGATTAATGGAGCATAGTACGAGAAAGAGATAAAAAGTTGAGATCAAGCTTCCTTAATTTAGACTAAACTCAACATCAGACACACCCCCGTGATTTTCAACTTTTCAACTGTTCATGTTCTAATAAAATACAACTAACATGCATGCACACATACAATACATATATATATATATATATATATATATATATGTGGTGAAATCATGTACAAAATAGGTTTTTCGTAAAAAAAATAAAAAAAATTGATACATTTTATGCATAACTATAATACACGATATATACAATTATGATGTATTATGCATCATAATATTTTATCAATGCTATCATAGTGTATCGATCGGTCATCATAATTCATTTTTAATACAATTACAATGCAAACCTCACTAAAACAAGAGTTGAGATCTATTTCTATTTTATTTTTACAAAAGTCCATATATATGTATATATAAAATCTCATGACATAGGCATCATTCATGAACTTTTGGATTTATGTAATGAGGAATAAAGAAAAAGAAAAGAAATAAAAAAGCAACATGGGGAGAGAAATTCGGCGACGAATCTGAAGAAACATGATTGCCGAAATATAGTTATATAAAAGTGAAGAATACTGATCCGGTGCGGCGCGGAGCAGGGGATGTTGCCGCGGTTTCAGCACTGCTAGTCGGTGAGGCTCTACCAACGGTCGAGATGGAGAGATGCGGAGATGAAAGGCACAGGAGCAGGCTGGGTGCCACGTGTAGGACAGCACGGAGTATACGCCGGCAGATGTGGGGACAGGAATATTCTGTGCTCACGTGCCACGTCTTTCAAACTGGGGACGGCCATCGGTGATTCGTTGGCTGTCATAGCATATGGAATTTCCTTGTATTCATGCATGCACCATATATCATTACTTATTCAAATTTTTAAACCAAGAATTTAAATATATTAAAACCACGAAATTTTAGAGAGAGGGTGAATATACAAAATATTTTGTTCTTAAACTCCCTGCAAAAAAATGCTCGAGTTAATAAGTTGAGATGGAGGGACTATGTTTTATTATTGATAAAAAAATAAAAATAAAATAGTTAAGAATGATTAGTTTAAAGAATTAACACTTATTACAATCGTTAATATTCTTTTTAATTGTGCCCCTAGAATTGTTTTGGCACAATATATAGGAAGAGAGAGAGAAAAAAGTTTTGACGCCCAGCTTATATGGGCACTTTGTGATAGCATCACTCTTCTGCCTCTATTGCATACCCACATGACATCGTCTATTATATTCATGAATGAATGACAAGTGACAAATTTTAGGATTCAGAAGTGTTAGCGTATATATTTTTCTTATATAAATCTTAAATTCTAAATCATTGATTATGTCACGTGTCCTCCATCTACAAATGCAATAAATGATGTCATTCCTTTTTTTTAATTTTTTTTATTTGACGATTAGGATAGTTTTGATGGTAGCATGTGCATGTGGATAGTTTTATTGTTTGAAATTGAATTTGTATATTATAATTTTGGCTTCTATATATAATATCTCCCAATTAAATCTATTATTGCACTCGTAGACAGAGAAATGAGAAAGTGAATAACAAAATAAAGCAAATCCAACTAAAATTTTAAAACCCAAATCTAAATAAAAAAAACGACTTAGAAGTCTTGATTGGTTGTTCGAACTAAAGTGCGCACTTTAGCTCTGGTTTTTACATATTTCTTTTTTTACTATTATCTCCTCGATTTTAACTAGGAATGTCAATCGGGTCAACCCACTCAATTTTAGGTCAATCATATCAGGTTGGGAGTTATTCGCTTTAGATTAACCGGGCTTTGTTTTTTCCTTTCGGGCTAAATTTTTTTGTCCTTAACCCTAACCCTATCGGTTTTGTGTTAGCCTATCGGGCCAAAGAGTTTATGAAAATAAAATTAACCCAATATAAACATAAAAATAAGCATTGTATCAACACATATTTGTATATAAACTCAATAAATAATTTCATAAATATTGAGAATTCAACAAGCATGTTTTCTAAATATTAATCTTTATTTCAATTTTTACCAAGGGTTAAAAATGTAAAATGGTGATTATATTTTATAAAAAAAAAATTAAAACGTACACAATAATAATTGAAAATAATGTACTACATAATTATCAAATTTATAAGTAATGAAATATAGCATAAATTTTGACACAAGGGCAACTTAACCGAACAGCTCAACCCATGGGCTTTTTGGTCTAGCCCTATTGGGTCGGGTTTTTCGGTCCGGTTCTGTCAAGGCTTTTTTTTTTATTATAAATTGAGATACTCTCTCCGTTCCGTGATAATTGTCCATCTTTATTATTTTATACCTTAAATATATTGCCGTGAGACGGATGAAGTACCTAATTTTGAACAAGTGATAAAACTGGAGTATAAAATATAAAAAGAACCGGAAGTCCTGGTTAGGGTGGCGGTTCATTAAGAACTCCGTATAATTCCTAGTCAAAGTAATCTGTGAGTAAATTGTAGGGAGTTTTGATTGGCTATCGATCAAAAAATGTTTATAATTCAACAAATCTTTTTAGTCGGTTGAAGTGAAAAATTAAACAAAACAAAACTCATAGTATTACTCCAATAATATTGTTGGTTATTAAAAACGTATAAAAAGGGAATTGTCCAATCCATAAAAAGTTAAGAGACAGAGTGAGAGACAAGTAGAGACAAAAACACTGGCACGATGGGAACGGGAAGTGACATGAGAATATTTTGTTGCGTAAAATTGCTTCAACGTCTCTTCATTGTTTTTATTAATGGGTCAAATCTATAAATACCCATTTTTGAAATGTAAATTTAAAATATACCCATTTTGAAATTACATGTTCAAAAAATGCCCATATTATTAAAATACAATAAAAATGGGCCCCACTTCACCAATATCTCTCCATGAGCCTCAATATCTCTCCATGAATATCAATAACTCTCTATGAGCAAAAACTCCCGAGAGTTTTTAACTTTTCTCAATTTTTATTTTTTTTTGAAGATTTTACAAATCAATGAAAAACGCCCGATAATTTGTGAAAAGCGCCTCATGCTTTTTGAAAAGCGCTAAACGGTGTTTGAAAAGCGCTCCATAATGTGATTTTCCATTTTTTTAATTTCATGAAAAGTGCCCGTAATTTTTGAAAAGCGTTCGATGTTTCATCAAAAGCGCTCGTTGCGTTTTTATCTTTTTTTTTATTTAATGAAAAGTTTTGAATTATTTCATACTGTACGTTGAATTACTTTTTCGAACATAATTATTTGGTACTGAACAATATTATTTAGTTCATAAAATATAAAGAAAAAATATATATACATATGAAAATATTTAATAAAGAAAAAAATATACATATGAAAAATTTTAAAAAATAAAAATTAAGGCACAAAATGACAAATTTATTGATGTAAGTGGTAAAGGTGAGGCCTATTTTTAATGCTATTATAATAAAAGTGGGCATTTTTTGAAGATGCATCTTCAAAATGGGTATATTTTGAAGATGCATCTTCAAAATGGGCAAAAATACATATTAAGAGTTTATTAATTTTCTTCATCTTCAACACCACAAATCGCATCAATGATTATACCTCCGTCTCAACTAAATAGTCTCATTTGCTTTATTGACTTTTTCGACATGCGTTTCTATCGAAACTTAATACGGATTTTAAAATATAATTTTAAATTATTTTTTCTTTTACGGTCATAGTATCCCGTAAAAGAAAAAATATTTCAAAATTACTACCTCCATCCCCCCTCATTAGTCTCATTCATTTTATTGACTTTTTCGGCACGCATTTCTACCGAAACCTAATACGGGTTTTATATAATTTTGAAGTATTCTTTTTTTTACGGGATACTATGACACTCATAGTATCCCGTAAAAAAAATACTTCAAAATTATATTGTAAAACCCGTACTAGGTTTCGGTAGAAATGCGTGCCGAAAAAGTCAATAAAGTGAATAGGAATAATGAGGGGGGATGGAGGTAGTATATTTTAAAACCCTTATTAAGTTTTGATAGAAACGCGTGCTGAAAAAATAAATAAAGCAAATGAGACTACTTAGTTGAGATGGAGGTAGTATACAATAAAACCTATATTAGGAATATTATTCGGACCACAAAAAAATATGTTTAAAATGGAGGTTATACTTAAATAGAGGTATGAGACAAATATTTTTTAATTTAAAATACATAAAAATTAAATATATACTTAATGTTAATACATACATGAATATAGATAGTCAAATACATGTATAATAATATCTTAATGCAAATACATGTACTTAATTTATTTTAATTAAAATATGTAGAGTCAAATATTTAAATGTAGGTTCATGCAACATTTGATTTTTTTATTATTATTATTTTTCTTCCTAGCACACATATTTTAAAGGGTCAAAATTTAAAATACCCCTTTCAAAATATAAGATGTTAAAAATACCCCTAATTAGTTACATATGTAGAAAATACCCCTTTCTTTTAAATAATAAGAGTGGGTCCCATTTAACAAAAATTGTCGTCCATAGTGGAACGAATCTATTCTCTGAATGTGGGCCCCACATTTTGAAACAGGCAACGTTGGAAATTGGGTTGTTTGACTCAGCACAAACATCAAACAAAAAACATCAAACGACAAACACTCACTCACCCTCACCGCTTACCCTCACCGCCGCACACCCTCACTCAAACCCTCCCCCTCCCATTGCAGCTTGCCGGCCGCCCCCTTTTGCAGTGGCCCGTTGCTCCACTTCCATAAACTCATTGCCGAGCCGTGTCACTGCCAAGCCCTCTCAACAGCTCAACACCTCACCACCGTTGATACCTGCCGCCGGAGTAGCACCCCGCCCCCGCCGTCATTGACAATGGCATACGAGTTGGAGGAAGAATTCACCGACGAAATATTGGTGAGTTAAAAATTATTAACACTTCGGACGTCCCCACCGCCGGCAAACGTGGCCTCCAACTTCCCACCGCCAGCCGGAAAAAATTCGACGGCGGCGGTGGAAATGTACGGAGATGGTGGAGGGGCGGTGGATAGGGCCATAAAATTTATATTACTTGTTTCTTATTTTCTAGCTTATCCACCGCCGGTAGCCGTCGCCGGAATGTTCCCACCGCCAGGAACATGTTTCCGCCGGCGGTGGTCAGTCTCCGTCGACTTCAGCGGGCGGTGGATCGGCCCGGAATTAATATTTTAAATTTTTCATCATATTTATGAATTTGATTTATTTGTTAAATTTTGTTTACTTTAATTAGCTTAAGTTTTTTTCTTAATTAATTACTTAGTTAGTTAGTTAATTTTACTTAATATATTAGATTAGTAATGGTTATTTAGTTTAGTGCTCTAACACATCATAATTTACACGATTACAAATCATTTAAATAATTATCACAATTAATCATAGAAATCATTAGATTAGTACTTATAACAAATTAATTAATTTCTATTTACTTCTTAATTAGATTAGTAATTTGATAATGTTATTTGTGATGTTATTCCTTTATTTAAGAGTATCGAATTAGTTTAACATTTTATTGGCGTGCTGATTAATTAATTTAAATTAGCTTTAGTTAATTTTACTTAACATATTAGATTAGTAATTGTTATTGAGTTTAGTACTTGTAACACCATTAAATTAATTTGGAGAATATGTCTAGTAATTCTTAATTAGAATAATTGACACAATTAATCATAAAAATCATTAGATTAATACTTATAACAAAAATATTTTTAATATGTTTACTACTTCTTAATTAAATTATTCATTTGTAACTCAATCAAAAATGAGTTTAATAAAAAAAAATAATTAGATTTCTGATGTTGATAATTTATTTAAGAGAGTCATATTAGTTGAATTAGTTTTAAGCTTAAATTTAGCATGTGAATTAGTTCAATTAAATTTAGCATGCGAATTAGTTTTTTTAGCATATCAAATTAGTTTATAGCTTAAATTGTTTTTAGCATGCGAATTAATTAAATTAAATTAAATTACCTTAATATTAGTTCATCATTTAATAGGTAAATCTATCTTCTAGCTTTAATTTAATTAAATTAAATTATAACTCATCACAAATTTGAATTAGTTGTTGTCTAATTAATTTGAATTTATGAAAATAAATAAATTAATTTGCTACCTATTTAATTTGTCTTGCTTTTGTATTAGTTTGCATGTCCGAAGTTTAATTACTTGTATTAGTGCATGTAATTCGTCTATGTTTATACAATTTTTGAAGAATCTAATTTTCGTTTTTTATGGAAAAAAATAGGACAAGCCCGAACCACGGTATCGTCACCCAGAGTATATAAACGAACCAGCAAAGCCCAATACATGCTACTATATTGATCTAGTGGATGGCATGAAGAACATGTTATTCAAGTTCGGGGATAATGCTTTAGTAGAACGATTCAGACAGGGACCTTTCGGTCATTTCATCGGTTGGGCACCAAAGAAGAGCTATGGGGGCGTACTTAACAGTATAGTGTCTCGGTCAATTCATTCAAGAACCGGAATTTGGTTCCACATCGGTGGTCAACATATAGAGTACACAGCTCAAGATCATGCGTTGATTACCGGATTGAAATTTGGGGCAACACCATTTGATCCCATCATTACACGTAATCCTAGAAATTCACGGCTCTGTCAAGTTGTTTGTGGAGGGGCATGTGAAAGCGCCAACAGCTTGCTCGATATGTTAAATCGAAATCCGAGCCCCTTCCCTGATCCGGACGGTGATATCCACTTGCGAATGGCGTACTTGTTGATAGCCAATGCTTTCCTCCTTGGGCACGATATGCGAAAACCACCATACGATTGGTTGTGGTTATTGGCTGACGACATGCAGTGTTTTCTCGAATTTCCGTGGGGTGCATACACGCACAAGACTCTGCGGTATTATTTGAGAAGTTATGGGGGGACCGAGTTAAAATATCATTTACGTGGTCCGTCGTGGGCGCTCATTGTATGGGGATTTGAGATAATTACAGGGCTCGGGAATGTAGCTGGAATTGCAGTGCCGGGTGATATGTATCCCCGATGTGTGAGATGGAATTTCAAGGTATCGCTCAGACATACAACTGACGAGGAGTTGTACGCATTGTTTGATGACGATGAGTCAGAGCTTCAAAATCTACTACCCACTGCACGTGAGCATGAAACTCCTTGGTTTCGCTCCTTACATGTCCAAGGGGCATCCTCCGTCAGGTTTCGCGAACCGGTCAACGCAGTTAGTGCCGTTCAAGAGTTTACTCATGAGATGCGTCAACGGCGACCGATGCACGTCCCTATGCCCGAGGCTAGCACAGACGCAGGATCCCAGCCCAGAAGGAGTACCAGGATTAGAATGACCGAGGATACGACCGATCCACACCGCGAGTCCACCTCCCGCCCGCACCGGGAAAGACGCGATATTGGGAAGCGTGTGAGGGAGACATCTTCTAGCAGCGCTGGTGGGCACGGTAGGGGTCCATCTTGCACACCCAATTACCTTCGAATGGACTTTTCTACAAACCACGTTTGTTATGCCCACCTCATCGCACGTGTGTTGCAGGCGTATTTTTTTAACCGTCCAAGGCCCGCCGAAGCTTGTTGCGCGTAAATGGAAGTGACACTCTTGTGATAACTTGCATTTCAACACCACTCGCGTAGTATCAGATTTCTTCACCTTGTATTCTTTCCTCCTCTCCAAATGCCACAAACCGACTGCAATACCGATCTCTGCCTTCGTATAGTAAACGGCATTTACGGCCAAATCTTCAATATTACGGTTCTCATCGTGGAAAACTGTTGATGATCCAGGCTCAAGCGGGACCATCGGAACCAACCAATTGCTCATGTGATCGGTATCAGTATCTACCTCCGGTTGATCCGTGTTTGACTCTGGATACATCATATCTAACAGTTTTTGCATCCCGCCTTCCTCTTGTATCCATGCCGTCCACTTAGCAAACAAGGCCCTGTTCACGGTCGTATCACCAGCATATAAATTCGACTCGCCTTCGCTCTCAGAGCTCTCCTCCGTTTCAAGAACATAATTTTCATCCTCCTCGTCATCGTCATCGTCATCGTCATCGTCATCGTCAAATAGAGACGGTTCAGTTCGAGCCTCCTGAGCACCGTCGACCGTACGATTGAGGTCCGGGATAGTATCTTGAAATGAATCAAATCCGTTGTTGATCAGTGGGTGATAGACGTTCTCAGTCCAGTCTGTAGAAGTTGCAAATCTCCGTATCAGCTCGAGCTCCGCCTCCAAATTTCCGGTGCCATCGGTATCCTGACCGAATGACCCTGTGTACGGGTCATCATGGTTGATTGTAGGGACATATGAAGATGATGCTCCCTCGCTCGAAGACACGTACACTGTTGGAAATGACTCTGTACGGCACAACCAATTAAGTTGTTGATCGGTTCTGAGACGCGATTTAACAGTCCGTCTGTGCTCCGACATCGTCAGATAGAAAATATCATAAGCAGTGCCCGAGGGATTGCAGTAGAGAGATATATGATATTGCAGGTTGTCTATCGAAATTGCATCTATGGATAGGGGGACATCTAAATATGTGCCACCATTATAGTTACAATCAGTCCAATAGCCTCCGTAAATGACCTTAACGTACTCGAAAGCCATCTGTAATAAAATAAAATTTAAAAATATGCATATGTTAGATAGTCATAATTTTTAAAATTGTAACATATCATTAACTTAAGAGAATTAAAGTAGGTCAATTTAAAATATTGAATTAAACAATACTAAATCCTAAATTAATCATTTAAATATATATAATATGACAATTAAACATGTAGTGATAGGTAAAATAATTCAATAAGCAATAATATAGTATTCACCGCCGGCTGACGTGGCCGGAAATCTCCCACCGCCGGCGACACAAGGCTGCCGGCGGTGAGAGAGATCCGACCACTTTAGCCGGCGGTGAATAGTGTATTATTGATCTAATCATTTTCTTACACTCAATTAATGTACTATGTTCAATTTAACAAAACATTTCATCAATTAAGAGATTAATTAAAGAAATTAAATTCAAACTATTATTTAATCAAGTACTAAATCCTAAATTAATCATTTAAATATATATAATATGACAATTAAACATGTAGTGATAGGTAAAATAATTCAATAAGCAATAATATAGTATTCACCGCCGGCTAAAGTGGCCGGAAATCTCCCACCGCCGGCGACACAAGGCTACCGGCGGTGAGAGATTTCCGGCCACTTTAGCCGGCGGTGAATAGTGTATTATTGATCTAATCATTTTTTTACACTCAATTAATGTACTATGTTCAATTTAACAACAACATTTCATCAATTAAGAGATTAATTAAAGAAATTAAATTCAAACTATTATTTAATCAAGTACTAAATCCTAAATTAATCATTTAAATATATATAATATGACAATTAAACATGTAGTGATAGGTAAAATAATTCAATAAGCAATAATATAGTATTCACCGCCGGCTAAAGTGGCCGAAATCTCCCACCGCCGGCGACACAAGGCTGCCGGCGGTGAGAGATTTCCGACCATTTTCGCCGGCGGTGAATAGTGTATTATTGATCTAATCATTTTTTTACACTCAATTAATGTACTATGTTCAATTTAACAACAACATTTCATCAATTAAGAGATTAATTAAAGAAATTAAATTCAAACTATTATTTAATCAAGTACTAAATCCTAAATTAATCATTTAAATATATATAATATGACAATTAAACATGTAGTGATAGGTAAAATAATTCATAAGCAATAATATAGTATTCACCGCCGGCTAAAGTGGCCGGAAATCTCCCACCGCCGGCGACACAAGGCTGGCCGGCGGTGAGAGATTTCCGGCCACTTTAGCCGGCGGTGATACTATATTATTGCTTAGTGAATTATTTTACCTATCACTACATGTTTAATGTCATATTATATATATTAAATGATTAATTTAGGATTTAGTACTTGATTAAATAAAGTTTGAATTTAATTTCTTTATTAATCTCTTAATTGATGAAATGTTGTTGTTAAATTGAACATAGTACATTAATTGAGTGTAAAAAAATGATTAGATCAATAATACACTATTCACCGCCGGCGAAATGGGTCGGAAATCTCTCACCGCCGGCAGCCTTGTGTCGCCGGCGGTGGGAGATTTCCGGCCACTTTAGCCGGCGGTGAATACTAATTGTTGCTTATTGATTATTTTACCTATCACTACATGTTTAATTGTCATATATATATTTAAATGATTAATTTAGGATTTAGTACTGATTAAATAATAGTTTGAATTTAATTTCTTTTAATTAATCTCTTAATTGATGAAATGTTGTTGTTAAATTGAACATAGTATTAATTGAGTGTAAAAAAATGATTAGATCAATAATACACTATTCACCGCCGGCTAAAGTGGCCGAAATCTCTCACCGCCGTAGCCTTGTGTCGCCGGCGGTGGGAGATTTCCGGCCACTTTAGCCGGCGGTGAATACTATATATGCTTATTGAATTATTTTACCTATCACTACATGTTAATTGTCATATTATATATATTTAAATGATTAATTTAGGATGTAGTACTTGATTAAATATAGTTTGAATTTAATTTCTTTAATTAATCTCTTAATTGATGAAATGTTTTGTTAAATTGAACATAGTACATAATTGAGTGTAAAAAAATGATTAGATCATAATACACTATCACCGCCGGCTAAAGTGGTCGGATCTCTCTCACCGCCGGCAGCCTTGTCGCCGGCGGTGGGAGATTTCCGGCCACTCAGCCGGCGGTGAATACTATATATTGCTTATTGAATTATTTTACCTATCACACATGTTTAATTGTCATATTATATATTTTAAATGATATTTAGGATTTAGTTTGTTTAATTCAATTTTAAATTGACCTACTTTAATTCTCTTAAGTTAATGATATGTTACAATTTTAAAAAATTATGACTATCTAACATGCATTTTTAAATTTTATTTTATTCAGATGGCTTTCGAGTACGTTAAGGTCATTTACGGAGGCTATGGACTGATTGTAACTATAATGGTGGCAATTTAGATGTCCCCCTATCCATAGATGCAATTTCGATAGACAACCTGCAATATCATATATCTCTCTACTGGCAATCCTCGGGCACTGCTGATATTTTCTATCTGACGATGTCGGAGCACAGACGGACTGTTAAATCGCGTCTCAGAACCGATCAACAACTAAGGGTTGGGCCGTACAGAGTCAGTTCCAACAGTGTACGTGTCTTCGAGCGAGGGAGAGCATCTCTATGTCCCTACAAGCAACCAGAGACCCGTACACAGGGTCATGGTCAGGATACCGATGGCACCGGAAATTTGGAGGCGGAGCTCGAGCGATACGAGATTTGCAACTTCTACAGACTGGACTGGAGAACGTCTATCACCACTGATCAACAACGGATTTGATTCATTTCAAGATACTATCCCGGACCTCAATCGTACGGTCGACGGTGCTCAGGAGGCTCGAACTGAACCGTCTCTATTTGACGATGACGATGACGATGACGATGACGATGACGAGGAGGATGAAAATATGTTCTTGAAACGGAGGAGAGCTCTGAGAGCGAAGGCGAGTCGAATTTATAGCTGGTGATACGACCGTGAACAGGGCCTTGTTTGTAAGTGGACGGCATGGATACAAGAAGGCGGGAGCAAAAACTGTTAGATATGATTATCCAGAGTCAAACACGGATCAACCGGAGGTAGATACTGATAACCGATCACATGAGCAATTGTTGGTTCCGATGGTCCCGCTTGAGCCTGGATCATCAACAGTTTTCCACGATGAGAACCTAATATTGAAGATTTGGCCGTAAATGCCGTTTACTATACGAAGGCAGAGATCGGTATTGCAGTCGGTTTGTGGCATTTGGAGAGGAGGAAAGAATACAAGGTGAAGAAATCTGATACTACGCGAGTGGTGTTGAAATGCAAGTTATCACAAAGTGTCACTTCCATTTACGCGCAACAAGCTTCGGCGGCCTTGGACGGTTAAAAAAATACGCCTGCAACACGTGCGATGAGGTGGGCATAACAAACGTGGTTTGTAGAAAAGCACGAAGGT